>JAQGCN010000468.1:0-20861 GCA_034699725.1 Friesea truncata
GTAATGAATCTGTATAAAAATTTAGTTTTAAATATGGTAATCGTTTTCCATGGCGTATGTCCAGAATTCGTTTTTGCTTTTCCTTTACACTGCGAAGCTCCAAGTAGGTTCGAATTTTTAACGGGTCGAATCCAAAATCTGATGGTAATGTAGAATTACGTGATTGATGATTATAATTATGAAGGACACAAGATGCATCGTCTCCTTCCTCTTCATCATTTTCCACAACAGATGTTTCTTCATGTAAACAAGGTGGTTCTTTGTCTTTTTCAATTTGAAATTCCTTTTCCATTGCCATCTGTAACAAATTTAAGGCTGACATTTTTCAAATTCCTGTTAAAATATTAAAAATCCATTTTATATTTATTAATTAAGTATAACTACGCATTATAAAAAAATGAATTAAATTTAAATTTTAATATTAACTTTAACTTACTTGTAATGAACTATTAAATAATGTTCAAATATTCAGTTGCAGAGCATATAAAATGACAAATAGAATGAATGAATAAATTAACAATAAAATTAAAATATAAATTAATTAACTAATTGCTCAAATTAAAAAACATTTTTGAATATTGTTGTTTTATTACGACAATTTAGATATCGCGGTTTCTAAAAATATTTCACATTAAAACAAGTCAATGTAGCGGTTTATCTCTGTAAATCTTCATCGATGGCGATGCGATACGACGCGATTCTTTATGTTTAATTATATTTTTGCAAAGTTTTGAAAAGATGATTATTAGTCTGTGAAAGCTTATTTAATAACTAGCTTACATATGAAAAGAAATATGTTACTTAACAAAATTTTCATCATTAACAACCCATGTTACGTTTGGATAGATAACCTTTCACATGAAAGCACAGATAAGAATAGAAAAAAGCATACAAGTTTGAAATATAAAGAAAACCCCAAGCCTTGGTTTGCAAGTAGAAATAAGAACCATTTGGGCTAAAGCATCTTCATCAGATACACCATCTTGAAGTGGTACTTCTAAAAGTACCTTCTCATGACTAAAGAATGACAATGGAAGAGAACAGTGTGTTGTATTTAAACACGAGTTAGTATAATTTGGAAATGAATATTCAACTTTATCAATATTAAACCTTGCAAAAATATCATTAGAAACTATATCATTATCCGAATAAAAGATATAGTAATAATACCCAGTAGAAGTTACTTCGTGGACCATTTTCATTCGTGCATATTTCATCATTGCATCCTGACTGACACATTTCTGAGATGGATTGAATGTTTGTGTAAAAAGGGTATCACCGCCGTAACAGCTCTGTATTAAAAATATTAATTACAAAATAAACGAAATATTTTATACAAATATTAATATATACCCAGAGATTCTTTGCAAAAGAAGAACCAGATGAACGAATATCTTCTTCATCTATTACTTCAGAATCTTGGTCTGCAACTTGGTCCTTTTGAAGATGTTCTACAGCATGATTCTCAACTTTAAACTCAATTGGTTCAACACCAACTGGACTTGGAGGATCATCCCCACTTTTATCTTCTGTTGTCACATCCTCATCAGAATCATGTTCTGTTTTATTGTAATTAGATTTTCCAATAGAATTATCTAAAATTAAAATTATCATTATTTTTAGCCAAATTTTTAATATTAACTTTTCAAAATGGCGAAAAATATAAAAATAGCAAAGTATTTTTACCTTTCTTTGTGATAAACTTTTTAACAACGTTCAGATTTCTTTCATGACGCGTTTTATGTTTAAGTACTTTTAAATTATCATGGAGTGTTTCAATTTTTGAATCTTCTACAAAATCATTCGATTTTGAAATTGTTTCAGTAGGCGTCTTTTGAAGAAATAAATCATGTTTCCGACCTTTTCTTCCAATCTTTCTAGATTTTGATGAGTTTCTGGGCTGTTCATTTTGTTCATCAAGCTTTTGGGCCGGCCCAAACTCACTATCAGAAGCATTATGTGTCTTTAGCTGCTCTGTACTTGTAGGTGCAGTGTTACCAGGTTGTACATTAAATAATTTTGGATGATTTTTCTTAACAAAACCAGGAGGTACTTCCCCTTGTTGAAAGGTAACTTCTATTTTTTCACCGTGTTGAGCAGATACATCTTCTTCCCATGGATCGATTTGATCTGTCTTTCGTGGATCAATTAAAGCACAATGTTTCAAATTCTTTGCTCCTTTTACAACCATGAGTCTAGCTCCGTCAAATCTGAATAATATTAATTTACAGTTTCAATGTTATTTGTTGTTATTATTTGTTTTTACCTTGAACATACTGATAGAGTTACTTTAGATCCTTGTAAAAGAAAAAATCCCCAATACTCCAAAGAATCATCAGCTAATTGCATGTGCTTCTTCATTTCAATTTCTTTCAAATCTTCGGAAATTTGAGGCTTTTCGTTCAAGAGATAAGCGTGAAAAGTTGCATTCATCTTAAGTTCTTGTCCGGAACACCAAAACGTAGAAATTGGTTTATCAACTGTTACTGATGAGACAATAGATACATTATATTTATTATGAAAATTCCCATATTTTGAGGCAATTGTACCGAGATCTGATTCTCCAAGATGATAGGAAACGTCTTTGAATACTTCATATCTGATGTACAGTGGAAGCATAAGTAAAATACATGGAAGAAGTACAGCCGATAAACAGAATACAATGACACGAAATGGACCGGTTAAGCGTCTTGACCCTCAAGAAATTAAACAAAATCATTATTAAAAATTTGAAAAATTAATAAAATGTAAAATAGAATAAACAAAAAATGATAAAAATAAAACTCTTAAACTTATAATTTTACCACAAGTCAAACAGTGAAAACATTTTCCAGTGTCTAACATAACTAAATAAAATATAAGTAACTATAATTTGCGCAAATCATTCGGGTTTCAGACTGGGATTAGTCTTTTAGATGTATTTATCATGGCTGTAATTTGAATCCTGGTTAAAGAATGAGAAAAGCAATTAACGAAGCGTAATATGAGACTCACGTCTGAACTCTGTGAGACTGTGATATCTGTAATATGCCGTTACTGGATAAACTTCAGAGCGTGTTTCTACCATTGTCTGAAATCAGCACTAAATTTTTTTTTATTAAAATGATTAGTTAAAATAAGTTTATACTGTTTTTGAAACAAGATTCTAACGAAACAGGATTTATAGTTAGCTAAATAAAAATAACATTCGAAATTATGTTAATAATTTTTGTGGGGATCATCGTCATATCACAGTACAGTTAAATTCTAAACACGTTCCTGCATAAATATCTTTTAGTTTTGCCTTTAAATTTTTCATTATTTTCTTAGACTCATTCACGCTAATTATCCCTATCATTGTTAAAGATGAGCAGATGACAATATACATTATTCATTAATCTTCGCTTGGTTTCAACGTAGAATGCAATATTTATCACAATCCAACTAAACAAAAATTCACTGCATTGTCTAAATGTGTCACACGATATTGTCGTAAATGAAAAACTTTCGGCTGCATTTTAGCTTAAAGTAGTCAAAAACTTTATTACATTTTAAACCCTTTTCTAAATTCAGTTTGTAAAATGTAATACTGTTTTTTAAATAGTTAAATATCTAAAATTAGAATTTAATGCATACTAATATAAGTTTTTAATAAATTATAAATGCTTTGGTAGTTGCTGGACATCCAATCGATATTACACTTAACTTTTTCAACGGTTTGATAAAATGCTCTCTGTGAAGTACCAAGCTCACTCCCAAAATTAGTTTTAAATAGTAGCAACTATTAAGAATTAAAAATAGTGAAAATTCCAAAATTGTAATTTTGGTTGAAGAGTACAACAATCTTACCCGGCGCAACTGCTCTGGAGTGTTGTATTGATCTCCAAGAACTGTTATTACGATATCAGCATCTGACAAACTAAACAGGAAATTATTTCTACGTGTTTACTAATTCTGAATATTTTTCTGTTTAACTTACTAATCTTGTATTAGAGTCCAGTTAGCTTCTAAATAATTAAACACTATATCTGTTCCAATTGGATTGATCGCTACTTCTTTAAAAACAAGCGTTGCATCTTGTTGTCGGAATCCATCATCTCCGTCCGATGCCATATCTAGCATCCTGTTACGGTCAAAGTCAATACATAATAAAGTATTTAAAGTTTAATGATAACTTTACTTGCTAAGTTTTGAAGAATCAGTAGAACACGCAAGGCCTTGAATAAGTGCTTTAGTATCAGTTGAACTGTTTGAATCATTATATTTTTTCCAAAGAAAATTCCATTCATCAGATCCGCCATTTTCCACAATAGAACAGTACATCGGTTTTCTGAAATTGGCTGGTATGCTAATCAAAATCAAACGACACGTTGAAAATTATGATAATAACAAAATATCCATCATTACGGGCATCCGGTATATCCATCAAGATCTAATTTGTTCCAATTTGTGTAATAATCTTTTCCTCGTCTAATACAATCATCATGATTCGATGAACAAGCCCAAAGTACCATTGCTTGTTGGTGCAAAGTTCCTAAAAATGAATGGTTCGAACTGTTTCTGAATTCAACTTTATTGTATTCAAATTCAATAAGCCTTCGAACGTAACTCTGAAAATAAAAAGTTTGTCTGCAAAAAAACAGTTTGGAATTTTATAAATTTTCTAACCTGAAAATATGTGTATGCTGGCGTGAGAGACAACATATTTGATATATGTTGCAAATTATTCAAATAAGCTTCCCAAGGAGAAAATTCCAGTTCCATTTTTCTTAAATATTCTACTAAACTGAAGACAAAAGCGTAAGGCAATGTTAAACTCCTTGCTAAATTCATACTATCATCCATTATTTGAGCACGATTGAGCACAGATATAGCCGTTGGTTCAGTTTTTAGTTGATTTAATATAAGCTGCCAGTTTCGCATATCGTAGTTAACACGAAAATATCCTGAAAATAAAATATATAAGATTCATTATAGAAAAGTTTTAATTTCCTGTCCAAAAAGAAGAATAGCGGTAATATGATATTATTTGTTCTTACCGGTAGAATTTACATTGACAATTAGCCAATCATAAGTTTCGGATTCAATTTTTATTTCAACTGTTTTATCATTAGGAGACATCCAGAATTTAGGAGCTGAATTGGTAAAATTGGAATTGAATTTGTTTGTTGCATATGAAATGGGTATCCACCACTTTGCACTATTATTCCTGCGATTCCGATTGTTTAATTTGTATTTATTCTACCAATGACATTTCAGTTACGGTTCGGAACGGTAATTATAAACAATAGTGCTCACTTGTGTAAATTCAGCAGTTTGCATTTCATAATTACGAAGCACGCTAATAAGAGGAAATCCACGTTGAAGTGTCCATGTATCCATTATATCGCCAACAGTAATGTCAGATACTAAAGTCTTGTCTTCGTGTGCTTGTTCACTAAATGCATGCCATAAATTTGTAGGTATTGTATTGTTGTATTTCCATTTATTCAAATAACGCCTCAACCCATTTCGAAAAGTTTTTGGAGTTAAAAAGTGGTTGAGCATTCCAATAATTGAAGCACCTTCAATTTAATTTAAAGATTCAGTTAAATGACATTAAGAGTTTTTTTTTATAATCCAACCATCTTTCATCTTACCTTTTGCATAGGATATTCCATCAAACAATTCTTCAATATCATCAGGATCTTCTACTGGAATGGAAATTGGGCGAGTGAAATCTAATGAATCCGTAGACATTACATCTTCAAGCTCGTCAATAACAAGCAATTCCATTTTATTCCAGTTGCTTTCTACCTAAATATTAAAATAAAGAGCCAGCCAAATTTTCAATTTTGAAATTTTATACGTTAAAACTTACATAATTGACTCCAACATACTCAAAATACGATGCGAACCCTTCGTTAAGCCAAATATCAGACCACCATTTTGGTGTTACTAAATCACCAAACCATTGATGAGAAATTTCATGAGAAATAGTCGACGCTATAATATTTTTCACAGCATTCGATGTCTTGTGAGGATTATACAACATTTCCGCTTCCCTAAAAAAATGAAGATATTTGATTATTGATTAGTGATACGTAATAATTATTAATTATTATACTTTTTCACTAGGTATTTTTTTAAATGTCATACTTAAATATTATAAGACCCCAATTTTCCATTCCACCGCTATCAAAATCTGGTACTGCGACTATATCCATTTTTTCAATAGGATATTCCACATCAAAATATTCTTCAAAATAACTTAAAAGTTTTGGTCCAATTTCAAATACGTAATTCGTTTCACTTATAACATCAGGGCGTGACCAAACTCTAAATGTTTTGTTTGCATTTTCTTTTGTTAGAAAATGGGTTTCTTGGTACGAAAACTCAGATACGACAAATGCAACTAAGTACGTTGACATTGGTAGAGTCGGTTCAAAATGATCCCAAACCCAATTTTCGTTTTCCAAACTATTTAATAAACAAAAATTTTATTAGTTGTAAAGGACTAAAATCATAAACAGGCGTAGTTATGTGAATGTATAAAACATTGGAAATATTACGTAACATTATTCAACATTTTGAATCACATCTGTATTTATATAAGGTCACTTACTGAGGTTCTGTTTTTAAAAGGCGTCCGTTTGAAATAGCTTTCATGTGTTTTGGTCTTGCAATACTGATTTCAAATATAGCTTTTAATTGTGGTTCATCAAAGCATGGAAACGCCTTACGAGCATAGATAGGTTCAAACTAATATCATAATAATAATGATTAATTAAAATACAATTAGCTGTGTTACTTTTGTGTGTATTACCTGTGTAATTCCAGCATACCTATATTAAAGAGAACAAACTTTTATCATTATAATATAAGAATTTTGGTTATTTTGAAGAATACCTAATATCGTTAACATTACTATCAAAGTATGAGCTTCTATAAAATCCATTGAACTCTTCGTTAATTTTTGTCGTGTAATTAATTTGAATTTGGTATTGTCCACCAAGTTTCAACATTTTATTTAGTTTAATATTATAAAAGTGGCGATGTGTTTCTGGACTTGAATCTAACACTGATATTTTGTCTCCAATTTCGGGTGTACCTTGTTCAGTTAAACTCTGAACTGAAATATTGTAAATGGTTTGGTTGACTGAATGAAATGTAATTCGACTGGTTGGATGTAGGCAATCAAATATCTATAAATAAATATATAATAAATATATTCATCTATGAACATGTATGATAAATTTATTACAATTAGAACACTCCCTTCTAATCTCCAATCGTGCTCTGAGTCTAAGTAAGGTGTTAATTCTAGTTTATAATAGGATGGACGATTAGTTTCGGGCAATCGGAGATACCCAGTACCAGCCTTCCCATAATCTTCTTCACTCCTTTCATTTTCATCTTGGGATTTGATTGGAGGTTTTTTATTAACTATACGAGAATAATGCTTAGGATTTTTATCAAAGAAAAATAAAGCTGTGAAAAGAAGAATAACAAGAAGTAACGGGCACACTACGACCTGCATTAAAAACACCAAAAAATATCAGTTTAAGCTACAATATTTCTTGCTTAAATGGTTATTTACCAAGCATATCCGTTTCGATTTATTTCTGTGTTTTTTGGAATTTATTGGAACGATTGTTAATCCATATGTATTTAAAATATTTGTCACGTTTTCACTAGTTCTTAGATGCATAGCAATTGCTATTGTTGTCGTTCACTTTAAGATTGTAAGTATACTGAAAGTATTTTATGGACTTTATGTTACTTATGCAACTCTTAAAAGTTTTCCATGGCCTTTGTTTTGTACATTTTCCACCTTTTCTATGTTTGAGGATTTCCGTTGTTTTACAGTAACATTAAACACTTCTACACCTACATTAAATTCCAGAGCTGTAGAAAGATGTATTGTTACAAATGAGACGGAAGATAATAAGAGTTTTAACCAGTATGCAAAGAGGCACGGAATCTCAACATTAGCTTCTTCGTGTTACAGTTCACGTAACGTCATTAGGGGTCGCAATTAAAAGTTCTACACTATTTTCTACGTGTAAAAGCTCATATCTTAGATTTGTAATAGAAATGAAACAATTTACAATGTTAGAATATGTTGGAACGAAATGTAATGGATTAGTATCTACATTATTCGTAGTATATCATAGTCGTGTGTCTCCCCATCTTTATGAATATAATTTACGTTAGCATTATGCTTTAAACCTATAATTTAAAATATTATATAATTTGGCTACTAGTTACTGAGAAAAAAATATTTTTTAATATTTCGTTTATTACTAATGCCTCATGTATTCACAGAAGATAGATATTGTAAATTAATAAAAACTTGAATGCTTCTATTTTTCGAAATTGAACGTATGGTTGTTCTACTGATGTTTGTGCCAATTGGTTGTTATATTATTGCTATCATTTGTAAATTGGTATACTGGCGTCACAGGCATAATATAAAAGATTCGTTCTATACAACATTACGATGCACTGAGGAAAAAATAAAGGAATTTTTAATATTTTTTTATTTAATTATTTAATCTGTGTCGCAGGTATTAGGGAATAATCCTTAAACATATTATGTATGAAATCCCAATTTATTATGTACTGTACGAATCGAAAAGCAGTATTACAATAGCAGTGAAAAAAAAGTAAGGCTAGCAAGAATAGAGTTTATATAAGTTGTATTATCAATATTATTTTATTGTTATTTGTCTGTATAAAAGCCACCAAAAGTTTAACCAGGAGTAACGAACTGAGCTTGATGTAATAAAATGGAATTAATTAGGATTAATTAACTCATTCTGGTCATGTAATTTCATCACTTTAACTTCGAAGTTTGTTTACTAAAACCATTAATTATTACTGTGCTGAAGTAAAAATTTAAATAAACTTTGTATTTGCAACAGCGTTTTAGCAAGAACTATTCCAATTAAATAATAATGAAAATAACTAAATTGTTACTTTTATTTTTAGTTGTGAGTATAGTAGAATGTGGAGTAACAATCGTTGAAGATGACAGTGAAGAGAATTTAGAGAGAGAACTTGTAGTTCGAATTGCGTTTGAAACATTTGACCGAAACAAAGACGGTAAATTAAGCGTTTCAGAACTTGTAAATTATGCACTCGAGCAACAGGAAAGAAGTCAGATACCCCTTACTGATCGTAAATCAGAAGACGAAATTCGCGATGAAGTAGTTACAGCATTACCAGATTGGGACGAAGATGCAAATGGTTCTATTTCATTCAAGGAGCTGCTTGCAATTAATTAAATCTCGCCTCTAAAAATTAAATACTGATCAAAGCCTGTTACTATTAATTTTCTAAAAATAAAAATAAATTGTGTTTAACCAAAGAATATTAATTACAAGAAAACAATATTTTTTGAAAATATATTGGCAATGGCAAAGTTTATCTGTAATTATATTAATACATATATTAAGGTTTGAATTTTAATGAATGCGCTGATGACCAAAATAATAATATTAAGATTAACATCACTCAAATTCTATGAAATTGATTATATAAATTTATCACTAAGGTTTGTTTTGTGGTAGTTCGTACAATTGGACTTAAGAATTACTTCACCATCATGATGATAATAAAAACACTTGTTTTTTAATTGTTATTGAAGTAAATTTGTTCAATGGAAATTTGGAAAAAATCCCAAACTTCATCTGATTAGATCAAATGTCATTACACCCATAAACTATGATGTCACGAAAGATTTTGAAGTGTTTAGCAATTTAAAAATCAAGATTAGCACCTTAACTTCAAAAAAAATGATGATATATATACCAACGAAATTCCTAGTTGGCTTCATACTTCTAATTCCGTCAAACATAGTATTAGTTCAATAATGAAGTTTGCTGGAGCCTTTATCATTTGCTTAGTAGCTGGAGCTTTCTCTGCTCCTTCTACTGTAGTAGAACCTGAACTTCGAGAAACACTCAAAGCCAAAGGGACTGCCAACGTTTTTGTTTCATTCAAAGATGGTACTGATAAAGTCCTCGAAGCCCTCTCAAAGACTACCTTTGCAAACCGCTCGGACAAACTCAACGGGGTTGCCAATGCTCTTCGGTCCCATGCTCAAATTTCCCAAAGCAATGTTCTTGGATACCTAAACAAACTCAAGCTTTCCGGAGTAAGGAGCTTCTGGATTTCCAACCAAATTTTCATCAAGAATGCCAACGCTCAACTTGTCGACTACATTGCAACATTTAGCGAAGTGTCTGAAATCAGCGAAGAGAAAATTATTCCCTTAGAGCCTATGATTGACGGAGAAGAATTCGACAAGAAAGAAAACCGTCCAATGAACGAATGGGGTGTTAATATAATCGGAGCACCTGAAGCATGGAGCATGGATGGTGGTAATAGCGGTGACGGAATTGTTGTAGCAAACATCGACACTGGAGTCAGATATACACATGAAACTCTCAGACATAATTTCCGATCAGAATACGGGTGGTTCGACCCTTATGATAAAACAAATACTCCAATTGATAGGAATGGACATGGAACTGTAAGTTTTCTTTTGAATTTGTGTGCTAATTTACTTTGTGGATTTAATTACGTTTTTTATATTTAGCATACAATGGGAACAATCGCAGGAGCTAACGGTATTGGTGTTGCACCTAATGCTAAATGGATCGCTTGTCGAGGTTGTGACACAAGCTCATGCTCCAATTATGCTCTTTTGCAATGCGGTGAATTCATGAGCTGCCCCCATTTGCCAAACGGTTCCGGTGCTGACTGCTCAAAAGCTCCTAATCTGGTTTCAAACAGCTGGGGTGGTGGTCAAGGAAATACTTTCTACAAAGCAGTAATCAACGCATGGTATGAATTTTCGAATTTTTTAAATTTTGTTACTAAAGTTTTCTAATTTCTTTAGGTATGCTGCTGATATTGTTCCAATCTTTTCTAACGGAAATTCTGGTCCATCCTGTGGAACTGCAAATTCACCTGCTGATGATCCCAACGCTATCGGTGTAGGCTCAACAACATCCAATGACGCTCTCAGCTCATTCAGTTCTAAGGGCCCATCTCGTGGAGGACTTATCAAACCTGACCTTTCAGCTCCTGGATCCAATGTCTACTCTGCATGGCACACTTCGGATAAAGCTTACTTCACTGCTTCCGGTAAGTAAAAAAGCGTTTGTTTTTCTCAGCGATATAATATAAAACAATATAAAATTGACATTTTATATGAATTAGAACAATGCATTATAGCTAAAATATTGTAATTCTTTATATTACAGGCACGAGTATGGCAGCTCCACACGTTTCAGGAGCTTCAGCGATAATTTGTAAGTAATTAAATTAAATAATTAAAATATTATTTTAATAATTATTATTTTAATTATAGTAAGCCGTCGTTCTGACCTCAACGTTAAAGAGATAAAATCTTACTTGACTTATGGAAATGCAAATAGTACACTCGTTAAACCAGGGTACAATTGTGGTGGTATTAATGAATCCAAATTCCCAAATCACGCTTTTGGATCTGGAAGAATTAATGTATTCAATTCATTAGCCAAACTTCTAAGCGATTCGTAAACAATTATACAGCTAAATTAAAAAAATAAATAAATTTGCAAGATTAATCAAGAAATGCATTAGCAAAACGAAATTCTGTCTTTTTACTTTATATTTTGATAGAGGTTTTATTCATTAGGATAGGTATTAAGAAATGGTAAACTGTGTCATTTAAATGATCTTGTTTCCAATTTGATTTTAAAAATACATGAATATGAAAGAACACGATTACGACGTTATAAGGTTGACGTATTCGTGCCAAGATAATTTGTACAAACAAAATGATGAAACTCCAGATCACATTTAACTTATTTCTGTGTTTAATTTATACTTAATATCAGTAGCAAGTAACTAAAATATAAATAAGAAAATACTGATATGTATTTAAGATTTTCAACAATTTTACTTTTTGGACTCCTAGAAATTACATATGGCGGTTAGTATATGCAAGAATTCTAATATGTTGCTTATAATTTTTTTTTAATTCTCAAACAAGGCTTATTTGTAAAAAGACAAAGCGACTGTCCACGCCCATCGCTTATATCAGATGTAGACCCATGTTTCTCACCTTGTGAAGGCGATACTGGTTTAACTTGTCCAACCGGGCAAGTTTGCTGTCCAGTTCTTCAAGGTTGCAAAATTTGTGTTAAGAAAAGGAAAGGTATTTTTATTTCCTAATATTAAGTTTTTGTTGTAATTAATTTGAAAATGGATATTGATTTATGCTTGCAGTAAATCTGGGATCCACAAAAGTAACAAAGAATAAGCAGTGTCCGATTAATAGAAATCAACACACAATTCCTTGTTTTCGCGACCCATGTACACCCAATCCTTGTAAATCAAGGAAAACGTGTTGTGCTGATTATACAAATCCAAGCAAACCATGCGGGTTCACATGCATTTGAAATTAAATTAATTTATGTGACTTTTATTTTTTATTCCACGTTTCAAGAATTTAATTGCTTTCAGATTTATTTTCAAAATTTTTCAGAATGTATATTGTATAACGAATTATCGAAAATGTAAAATTTTATCTTTACAACTGTCTCGCCAAGTTACAGCTTAGCCTAAAAATACATAAATTAATATTAATAATAAATTGTTATCTTTCAAACTCATGATAATGAGATACATAAGTTTGAGCAACAATATGCGTGGAATTTGTTAGAATAAAAAAGGTAACATAATATTATGTGTGTTGAAGTATTCATTCAATTCTACAGATTTTCAATTTCCGAAACAATTTTATAATGTATTCACAGATATTGAAAGAATATTTTAAAATATAATTACCTCAACATGAATAGCAAGTACACTGTCACCATCATTCATACTAATATGAATATCACCATTTGATTTGACGTCGACAACTCTTCCAGTGCAGCTTCCATTTACGAAATCTCCACTAAATATATCACAATACCTTCCACCAGGAAGTGACGTCTACAAAAATTCAACATTAAATTACCAAAAGCAAAATTCTTATTCGTATATTTACATTTATGACACGATTGAAAAATCCATCTCTGTGATTGATTGCTATGAAAGCTTTATTTCCACGTGAAAAGGCAATTTGATTATTTCCATTGTCATACCAAGATAATACTGGTTCGTTGTTAGCAACATTGCGAAAGTTGACCATATTCCGAATTTGCCTGAAAATATCAGGAAAAAGTTTAATTATTTTACATTATTCTGCAGTTTTACATTTTTGCTGTTTATCTTACCTCCAGCGATGTTCACAGACCCAACCATTACCACAAGTTTGGTCCGGGTTTACTGTAACTTCTAATATGTTGTAATTGCCGTCATGTGGTGGCCCTTGCTATGAATTCATTGGTATAAAGCAATAAGTTGAAAATAATCATATTTTATAGTTTACGTAATGCTCGTTGAAGTTGTATGAAGACATGACACGATACAGTCCATACGGCCAAGCAAGTGCAAAAGCTACTCCGACTTTATAGTTTTCAGAGTCTTTAAATGTAAGAATATTTGCTCCACCCATACCATGACCTCGTTGATTATCATGATTGTCCATAAAAGCAAGCGCAGAAGTACTTGGAATCAATCCCCATCCCTCACCTTTTTAAAATATAATACTGAGTAGGATTAATTTAAATACTCGTCACTATGCTTTACCCCAATTTTTCAAATAGCTCAACCTCTGACCGTTCACTTTCTTAAACACAGCTCCCAATTCAGCTGAATACATGAATTCAGTTACACGACCAAGGTGAAGATATTCTTCTGCCTTTATAGGTTCGGTCCCTGGATCAATGACTTCCTGAACTAAGAACGGACGACTTCCTTGAGCAAATCCGTGATTGCTGGGCAAGCTATTTAGTCGACCGAAAATAGCTTGGAGATCACCGGGCCACATATGCTTTGAAGCGTCTATTCTGTTTTCAATTGTAAAATTATTTATGACAATTTTAATTTTATTGCAATGAAATCAACCTACCGAAATCCAGCAACTCCATAACTAATCAATCGATTTAAATAATCTACAATTTTTCCACGTACATATTCATTTCCTGTAGCCAAATCACTCAAAGAAACAAGTCGACAATTTCGTACCTAAAATAAATTTTAAAACAATAATAATTACAATCAAAATACAAACAATTATCTGAGCTTGACTTTGGTATACTTGTGAAACATCTTGATAGGATTCAATATTTCCGGACGAAGTTGGACAGTTATTTTTCCCATTAAAATCCAGGCTTGAATATGGTACTCCGTCGTACTGAAGTCTACCATTGTCATAATATGAGCCGCCTGTTCCTTGCCCACTACCCCCACCAGTCATATGATTTATAACTGCATCAACATAAATTCTAACACCAACAGCATTGCAGCGTTGGACCATTGACTTAAATTCTTCCTCACTTCCAGAACGCGTTTGAAGCTTATATGATACCGGCTGGTATCGTTCAAACCAAGGACGGATTTCGTGTCCTTCTTTATATATTCGATTTTCATTTGGTGGAGACACCTAGTTTAATTTTACGAGTGATTTTATTATTAGTATTCTAGTAAATACTTTGTATAAAGTATATTTATTTTACTTGTACTCCTCCATAACCGTATGGTCCAAGGAATCGTTCACACTCTGCAGCAATATCATTCCATCTCCATTCAAAAAGATGGACCATTGTAGTTCGACCAGGAGCCATGTTTGAATCCCATTGTGCGTGTACCGTTGTTATAAATGCTAGCAACGGCATCACTAAACCAATTAAGTATTTCCTCAACATTTTTGTTTTGGTGAATCTTCCCTAAAATTAAATAAAATCTGTTTATTTCTCTGAATTTATATCTTTATTAAACATTTGCATCACACTATGAATGCTTCATTTCATAATGAAACTGATAAGTATTTAAACTACGATTAATTCGACATGTATCATTATTATTTTAATTAAACTGATATAAACACTAATTCAACTACTTCAACTTGATTAGTGCAAATAATATTATACAACTATCTTAAATTATAAATGCAACCTTTATTATCATATCACACACTTTTATATTAAAAATGTATAATCACAAAAAACTTTAGATTCAAACGGCCAATCAATTAATAGCCTGATTTTTGCTTCCACAGTTTCTTGAAGTGTTTCTTATATTCACTGGTAAAATCAGAGTCAAGATGAAACGCAGATATAAGGCGTAAGTAAAGGGAATCTTGTTCACTTGTGATCAAAATCACATCACAACACCAACTTATCCAAATAAGGGTAACTTAACAAGATCAGTGAAATTTAAAAACACAACCAAATTTACTGTAACAACGCGATGGTGAGCATCCTTCTTTATGGTGTCCACTTGTATAATTTCCAAGTCCACACCAACTATCATATCCAAAATCCCTCCGGTGACCACGATTAATAAATTCTGCTTTTCCAAGGAATACCCATATTCCATACGTCGTACCAAAAGCGGTAAACCTGTTAAAATATATGATTACTTTTTATTATTGAATCTGATAAGCGAGAGAATACGGAATAATCTTGTTATACACATCTCACGGTGTTTATACACCTACCTCAGAGAATGAAAAACTTAAATTAATTATAACAAATACTTTACCCATCATAATATTTTAAATCATCAATATATTTCTCGTCAAGTCTATCATGGTCCATTACCATCACATTGTATTTAAGATTAAAAGCGAAAAAAAACTTTTCGGCAACGTGCTCGATAAAAGCACAAGCACTCGTTGTTCGAGCTAATCTTTTATCAATAAATTCGTTTAAATCAAAATTAATGTTCATTCTGATTGCTGCCATAAATATGAAAAATTATAAATTACACACAGATACCTGCAAAAACAAATTATTTATATTAATAATGACTATCTGTTATACCTTTTGAAATTAATTAAACTTACTCGATCTGTCACTTTTCAATTCACCATAAAAACTGAGAGTTTAACTTGAATAATAAAACTGATTTATAATGTCACTTGTGCAAGTGTTGAGAAATATAATAAAGTTTTGGAGGACGTCATTTATAAATTCAGCTACAAGGAAACTATAACTAAACTGTGAATTGCTTAATGTGAAATTTTCGAGTAGCAAGATAAACACATGCAGATAAAAAATTATTTGATAGGAAATTATTTTTATAGGCTTATTTTTACTTAAGATATATTAGAAAGGATTTACATTTAAATGCTTTTAAGATGTTACTAAACAGCTTTAAGGCTGATGATATTTTAATAAAAGCGTTTCGCACATGGTTAATCTTAAACATTAACAACGCTACAACATTCGGGCTGTAATGATTTGTATTATATTTACTGATGCTAAGATCAGCTATTATGGTTGAACAAACAGCTCGAAGTATTTTTTTCAACATTGTTCTGTATTATATTTTTGTATTAGCTTTTATATTTTTCATTTTGGTTAAGAAATATTTTGTAATTATACTTTTAAAATCTCGTTGTCCTGTTCTGTTATTTTTAAAAGATTTAGTTTTCTCATAATGTTTAACGTCATACATAGCATCCAGACCTGTCAAAAATTAGTCAGTAAAATGTTTGCAATTTTATATTGTAAACTAATAATTTACGTATCTAATTTTTGGGTTTGTTACAACATTTTTTAATAGCATCATAAGTTAGGAAAGTTTGCGCATTACTAACACTGAACTGACCACAACTTCCTGTAAGAAATGTCATAAAACTTTCAGTAAGGAAGGTAAACTTGGATTCAACAAGTAATTTTTATTTGCAGGATAAATTTTTGTTATGCCATACGGAGAAGTTGATTATAAAGAAGTTTTCTTTATTCTTCTATTCTCAGGAATTGGGATTGTAATCGTTGTGTTATTGGTAAATTAAGTTTTCATTGTGAACACAGTGTTTTTTAATATTTTCTAAAACAAAATAAAATTTTGTAGATAATTCTTTGTAAACGGTGCAGAGAAGGTAGCCATTCTTCACTTTTGAATGAATTCTATAGAGAACTAGGATATCGAGACCAAAGTCAAACCAAATATTCCTCTTATCGTCATTCAACAGTTTCTACGCCATGGAGAGCATCTGCAGCTTGGGATTCAAGACCTTATAGTTTGAACAGACAATCATCCTTAAGACCTCCTTCAATCGTAATTACTATTTCAAATGACACCCCTCAACAAAATCGTATTTCAGTTCCAAGTGTCCAGGAATCAATGCTCCATGTTCCACTTTCACCAATCCAAGAGGAAGAATTTGAATCAATGGAAGTAAAAAACGAACTGAGTCACAAAAAATAATTTTTATAAAAATAAATATTGAATCATACAAATAATAAATTTTGCATTTTTAGCCGTAGACAGTCAAAAGCTGGCCAAGATACAAATATAATTATTTCGTTTTACTTAAATTTGTTTAAATTTTACGAATGTACAGCAATGTCTGCGTCTGCTTGATTAGAATGAATCTCTTTGGCTTTAATGTACAAAATAGCAAAATATACGAGCGTTTTTTATTGATTGTAATTCAAATATATTGCTTCTTAACACAAAGATTTTGAATTTTATGTTTATATGTTTGCATCATAAGCATACAAAATTCACACAAAATAGCTCCAACGCTAAATGCAAAACAGTAAAAGTAAATTACAAAAGCCGTGTACACATTTGACTTCAAATTCAGCGACAACGGAATTCTATTCAAGTAACTTTTCTTTGCTGAATTCCTTAGCAACATATCAGCATGTGTTGGGTAGTATATTTTGGACCAGCTTTCAGCAACTTGAAAAACTCCAATCGCCATTAGCCTTTGGAATCCTTCATACAGTTCTCTTGCAAATTTGCATTCTTTGTTGATATTAACCGCTTTCCATTCCGGAGCTAAATTATCCTCCCCTTTCTTAAATAGTGGAAATCTATTAGTTTTGCTATTTCTGTAAGTAATAATTGAATCCAGTGTCTCATCCTTGTCGATATAACCAATTCTGTCACAAGTTGATAGAAATTCGATAACATATTTGAAATCTAACCGAATCACTTTATTCCAAGTAAATGGAATATGAAGCAAAAGTGCTTTTTGAAAAGGTAAGTAATTTTTTAAACTGTGTATTGTGTTCCTTACTTTCATAAAAATAGCAGCATATGAAGCTCTACAGAAATTGTTTAGTGATTCCAGATTCCACTTTCTAAAAAATTGCTGATACATTGCTTTGCTAAGAGCATCTGTCATATTATGAACGTTGACTGCTTTTAAATCTGATACATATTTGGAAATATCCTTGTTACACTTTTCTTGATAGTTTGGTAGCGGTGGAAAAGATTTCAATATTGCATCATATTCATGAGAATACTTCTTAAAAAATCCTGGGCGGTGATCATATTTTGTTAATGCATTACATATTCCAAAGACAATATTTCTATCATCTTTAAAGCATGTGTACTGATATAATTCCAACAAATTTTGAATAGAGTAACCAAATTTTTCGTCAAAACGAGCATGAAAACTGGCATAATAAAATTGTCTTGAAATCACAAACACAAATCCTGTTGTTTGAGCTACAGAAGTGTATGCTGCTGCAATTGGAATTGGTGAAATTAACTCTGACACAAAGACTCCTTTGTATGCGTTTACAAGAGTTACGACAGCAACTAACCATAAACACAAAATAAGCTTGGCGTGTTTATTAAACTTTTCCGAAATCGTCGAACTTACATCAAGTGCAGAAGATATGTTAAACATAACCAGCTGAATATACTGTTTCATAATGCTATTTAGACTACAAGGATTTTTGTAATTTAATACTTGAATCGAAATTGGTAATATAATCAGTATTGTAGTAACTAATATAATCCATACTGAAATATCAAAAGGGTATGTGTAAAAAAGAAGAGAAATTTTAGAATCCACACCATCACAAGTTATAAAATTAAAATATTCAATGCCAGTAGGTATCACGTATTTGTGTTCACCGAAGAAGTCAAAACGTACATTATAAATAATATGCAATCCATTCAGCCGTTTTCCGAAATTAACGTACAAATTTCGATAAGTCGCTCCACAACATGGTATAAAGATTGGTATTTGCTCAAGACATAGTAATGTGAAAAAATATTGAAACCTATTTAATTTATACTCGTTCATCAGATTTCTTTTAACTATTCTCGGAATAATTTCCTTAGCATGAATAAATTTAGTAGCGTTGTGGTATACTGCATTGAATCGTTCAAACATTAAAGTAGTTTGAAACCAATTTTGAATAAAATTTCTCCTGCTCCCTTTTTCTGGTGCTGATTTATCTTGTACTTCAAAATTTCCGAATTGGTATTTGTACCATAAAATTGCTTTATATGATAAAATATGAAACACAGACAGTTTAGCCCTTTGTTCTTCTTCCAATAAGTAGAATATTATAATTGATTTTGTTAAAAGGAACAAATCATAATTAATAAGGGAAAGTGTAGAATTCGTTTAATGCTGTTAGTTGATTCTTGCTCAAAAGATGTGTCGTTACTTTTTCGGAATTAATGGAGACTATACCATATGAACAAAGTAAATATTGGCGTTTATTAGAACCCTTAAATCCAGTATAAGGAAATATTTTAGGGAATATAAAAAAATTTTGTACGCAATTTAAAACTCTTTTTTTCATGAATCTATTTTCAAATTCAAGGCTATGAAAATAAATTTCAAAATATTGCCAAGAAGTCGAATTTATCTCGTGAACTATTATTACAACAGGGACTCTAATAATTGTGAAAATTGTGTCAGAATGTTCGTATGAATTTTTATTTTTATTTTATTTTAAGTTACTTCATAAACCCCATGGGTTGGGAATTACATATGAGTTTTTTTAGATACACGATTAATTAGCTTAACTAAACTTAACTTAACTTTAATTCTTATCAATAATTATCCTTAACATATAATAACAATTTATTTATAAAATTCCTTGATCCTATATTGAGTCTTGTGAGTTCACTAGGTAATTCTTTCCATATTTTTACTGTCTTGTAATGGTACGATTTCAGACCAAATTGATTTTTAGGAATTAATTTGCAGATAGGTTGGGAGTTATGGATGGATCTTGTTAAGTGGGTAAAATCATTACTAATTTGAGTCATATAATTAAAATAATCAATTCTATTAACAAAAAATAGTTTATGAAAGATAAGGATACTATGTACAATGTGCATTTGATTTGCAGTTAAAAATGTAAGATTATTAATTGTTTGTTGATCCATATTTTCATATTTAGAATACCCATAAATAAACCTGATTATGGATCTAATTAATTTATTTGCTATTTTAACAGAATGTACTATATTTAAACAGTCTTCGTATTCGTTTAAAATATTTTCTAAATATTGGATCTTTTGGAGCAGGAATACGGGCACTGATAAAAATATGAATATTACATGCATTTGAATAATTTTAGACAACATAACGAGAAATTTAACTATTTAAAAGTCCAGGTTGAACATCAAAAATTAAACTGAGTCTACATGTATTCTTGTTCTTCAAATTTTCTAAATTACTATTGAAAAACATGCAATGTAATTATATTGGACAGCCCAATGCCATCAGCATAAATTAAATTTGTTATGAATATTAGAATAAGGAAGGAAAGCTAAAGAGATTACACGAAATCCATTCTTGTCTGCAATAGTTCAGAAGTATTACTTTTTCAGTATCATCAAATGTTGTATAAGCACCTTCGTGTACTTGTGATGCATGTGGGTTTTTTAATGTATCGATTTTGTTGAGCTCAACAAAATTGTTGAGAAGTTTCAATATTACTTTGAAATAATATTTCAACGTAATATTGAAAATTTCTATCGCCAATATTTGGTCCAATACTTCGTAAACTTCTAATTCCATT
>JAQGCN010000469.1:0-20845 GCA_034699725.1 Friesea truncata
TGTAATGGTAGAGAGTGAAGAGACCTGGCGCCATGGGATGTACGCACGTCCCACCCCCACCCCACACGCATTACTCTCGGAATTTCGCATTCCGAGAGGTTGACTTGGATTTGGCACACTCAGGTCTCCTCACGTTCCACTGTCGCACTCTCATCCTCATCTTATACGCATTCATCACACGGACTATTCATTCCAGCATCACACATCCAGCATCCATACCATCATTCTATTGTTTTAGACTGGTAGCAGAGCTCATCCTCGATCCACCTTCTGGTGAGTTACTAATTACTTTTATTTAATCAATTTATAACAAATACCACAATCATATTGTTATTCATAATTGTTGAATTTTGAAAGAACGCTTTCTGTTTATTTTATTTCCAAAGGTCAAATCAAATCCAAAGGTTCATTAAAATATTTTCATTTAAACAACTAAAAAAGTTCATGTGAAGGCATATTGAGAAATTTTTAAGTTCCGAGTTAAGGATTTAAAAAATTTCTAAAACTAATTTTCAGTTTATTTTTCGGATTTAAATTAATGAAATTAATTCTGAAATTCCAAACATAGTTAATTCATTTTCATGCCTTCATAAAATTACAGGAAGAAGAGAGCCTAAGTTAGGGCCCCACCCAATAACCTACTTTCTCTTCTCTTTCCATACACTAGCAACCAAAGTTCAGTCACCCCACGCACTGCCTCCTCCTTTTCTCACAGTTTGGCAAGGGAAAACCCTTTGCCTCTACCACGCATTTCCTAACTTTTACGCAATGCGAAAAATCTAACTCAATAACTCCTCCTTTCATTTCCATTGATTTTCGCATTCCATCCCAGTTCATCAACCTCTTCCTTCAATCCTTTTCTTTATTTCTTCCATTCTCACCACTACGCAATTTTTGTTTACGCATTGCGGAAAGATTGATCCACTTTTGGGTCAATCCTCTCATTTTCTGTATTTGCCGTCATCTTCATCGATAATCGCCACACCTTAAAAGTAATTGTTTGCATATAATTTTATTCAGCTTAGGCTGTAATATGACGTTGGATGTCACTTGTACATCACAATCAAAGTTTAATAATTTAATTACTAAGTTATATGATAATACTTTCATTGGCGTTAAAATTCTTACTTGGGTCTTTCTTATTTTATTGTTAATATTGTTCATTCTACTAATTTTTATCCTTCATATGATCGATCCTCTTCACCATCAGTAAATCGAAATTTGGATAAACATTTCACCTGTCTATGATTATATTAACATTTACCGATTGAATAATGATAGTCTAAACTGAACGATTCCTGGGTATTGTGGGAGTCCAAATCAATTTATTAAATTCAATCACCCAATTCTAATTATACACTCAGAAATTTTCACATTACGTTCGTCATTTCTCTGGTTAACTTAAATTACAAAACTGATTAATTATAAAACATTTTAACGTTACAACGAACAACTTACAGTTAAATGCAATCAAAGTGATTATTCGATAATTAAAGTTTCAGTCAGTCTTCTTATATTTTAACAATCACTTAGAACTTAAGTTTATCAGTCGAACCGTTACATACCAAATTCTAAATAGTTATGAACTACAAGTAGAAAAGATATAAAAGAACAATACATCCAGTCACAACTTTAAATTAACTTCAATTTATGATACACATCAGGTTATCTTATCCAGTCTTGCTTCCTTGTTCCTTTTAATAAGATCCACCTATATTTATTATAAATCCTTAACACATCCTTAACTTAAAATCCAGCAACGTATCCACAGATCTTTCCTTTGCCCTCCAATACACGTCTCCAACCAATGGATTGAGTCCTTTAATAGAAATTTATGATAGTACAACAATAATCACTTCATCGTCATCGTTTTCTAAAATACTTACGTCTTACTATATCTCCATCTTAACGGCCAGGAAGTTCTACACAACCATTTCTCCCACGACCACGCCTACGACCACGACCATGTTCTTCATCGTTTTTGTCTGATTTGTCCACAGAATTCCATGTGAACCGTTGCTTCATGACACGATCTCCTTCACGGCGGGGCACTAAATAATAATTAAAACTGGTTACAAAAAACAAAACATAATACAATACCAGTTCACATACCTAATCTACGCAACGTTCCCTGCTCAACATAAATTGTATAATCAGAGCCAATACATTTTGTTGAGTGAGATCTCTCCAGTATTTTCAATGTAGCTCGGTCGATTACTACATAATCAATAGTAGTTCGCAAAGATCCAAAAAGAATATCATATGGTGTTTTTGGACATTCACATAACGGAAGTTGTTCCAATAACAATTCGTGAGCTCCCCACCACCCACCGTTATAACGAAAAACGCTCCCTGTAACGGTTTCAGCTAATTCCTTTAAGGGGTTGCAGTATTGCTCCAGTAGTAAATCTCTTGCTTGCTTTGCATGCCCCACAATGTGAGGAGGCATTTCAAGTAGATATTTCAACGGACGGGAACTCCATTGCTCTAAGTAAATCCTCACCATTTCGGGCGTCCTAAGACCACATTAATCAAACATAAAGTACCGAAAGAAAACCAATCACATGTACGTTTAAGTAATTTTAACAGACACATTACCTCAATTTTTGCATTAGAGCAAACATGGTGAATAAATTTCCGTTTGTCAATCACACAAAATACAAGTAAATATAATAAATTAGAATTTAATCTTGTTTAATTTTGAGTCCCGCACTCCGATTTCAAAGTAGAAAGGCGTCCCTTTTAAGCGTCTCCTCAGGAGCATAAAATCCACGCAGCCCCTCCCCTTCACTACCAAAAAACAAGTTTCAAACTTTCATTTCGCTACGCCTTCGCGCCGATTCGGCGATTGCACCTACTCGCCACGCTCACTACTACCAAATCACCCAATACGCCATCCGCGCCGCCGACGTTCACAATTACACGCCAATCTGCCCGTTGCGTCGCCCGCTGAAACAAAACGAGAAAACACCCTCGCTCCGCTCGTCGAAGCATCGCCTGCAAGGCATAGAAAATTTTTTTTCTCTCCCCATCTTCCTTTCCTTTTCAAATTAAAATTTTAAAATTCAAGTAAAACCCTCGCTGCGATCACCCAACGTGCCGCCCGCTAGGCACACACAAAATAATTTTTCTTTCAAATAATAATTTAGAGAAAATTAACGAGAAAACTTGCAACTCATACAGTTACAAATGACAAGTTTCGACATTGACGCAGCGTCCCGTCAAGTAAAACAACTTCTTCTTAAAATTGAGGAAACAGAAATTTTATTTCATTAATTATACTTGTCGTATTGATTATAATCACTGAGTCGATCTTTACTTGGCTAGTTTCTCTCTTTCTAGTCCTCATAATAATAATTGTAATTATGATTACAATTGACAAGGCATCAAATTAAAGTTGTAAATACTCCTGAAAGTCGACCGCCCATTCCTTGTCCTATTTTACAATCCTCTTCCTTATTCATACCCTTTTAAGGTGTATTAATATTTTCTTTTCAATATCATCAAATTCGCATGGTAAAGAAAAATAAGAAAGGAATACCAAAACCACCACCGTTACCGTCTCATCTTCTCTATCGTGAAGACGACAAACCATTCACTCGTTTCCAAGCAGCGTTACCAATCCCACCAATGGCACTCAACCAAATTTTTGGCAATCGGAACGCGTTCGGCGATCTGGCCTCCGACGACGAGGCTGGCGTTGGTGATGATGGAGATGTTAATTATCGTCAGCCATTACAAGACCAACAAGGTGACCAGCAGGCTCCCAATGGCAATGGCGGTCATCAGAGCCCTCCCCACTATCAACAGCAACAACAACGTGTGGTCGATCCAGACAATCCTCCACCACGAATACTATATCTCCATCCACCAAGAAATAACGCACCACGTTTGCCATCGGTAGTTCTTCCCAAATACTCAGCAGCTGGCACGGAGGACGCCGAATTGCATATGGAGGAATTTATCCTCACGGCAAGTTCTTATCACTGGAACAAAGATGTCATGTGCGAAATGTTTCCTCTTTCATTAACATCAACCGCATTGTTATTTTGGAAAAACTTCCTTACGGATCACAAAAAGGCATGGGAACATTCGAACCCAACCCACCCATATCCTGACCCCACGTGGGATGAGATTAAGGAGGCTTTCATTACAGCATTTGCCACCAAACAGTCCAAGGCTATCGCCTTTGATAAACTTTTATCCCGAAAAAAGAAAGAGAATGAGACAATAGAGGCGTTCGTCCAAGCATATGTCCGTCTCATAAACCAGTATAATCCATCGATGGACGACCTCGAAAAAATACGCCTCATGTCAAAAGCAATCCCAACGAACTTAATCCCGCAAGCGCTCCAAGGTCCACCACGAACTTTTGAGGAATTCCTGACCAACGTTCGTCACGCGGATTACGTCCACCAGCTTATGCGATCTGAAATTCATAATTCTATTATGGCAGTTCAACAAATTGAACACACAACGGGTCAACCTTACAATATAATGGCCGCCATCACAACCGATCAAACTCCTGGGTATATACCACGCCCAGTGACACCAGGTAGGAATTCTCGCCCGATGATTGATCCACCTACGCGTCCCAATACACCAATGGCATGTTACAACTGCGGTCTAACTGGACATTTCCATCGTGATTGCCGTAAACCAAAACAGCCATATTGTTACATCCATAAAACGAACGACCATGATATCAGCACATGTCGAACACGATCCCAAAACAATTCGCAACGACCTCTTTCTCGTAACGATTCATTCCGATCCAAAACACCATACTGTTCGTTTCATAAAAGTACTACACATAATACGTCCGAGTGTGCAGCACTCAGAACGACCCGTCCAACAGCATATTGTTGCTTTCATCAAATGTCCGGTCACACAGATGCAAATTGTTTCGCAAAAAACCGTCAGCAGGGCTCGGCCAATTCATCACGATTCCAACCCAACCGATTTCAGGCTGGTCCGAGTCCTCGAGCGAACCAGGATCTTCTCAACAATTCCAATCAAACACACAATCTTCAATCGTTCCCTATTGGAACGAACCAACTCCCACCTCTTCAATAAACAATTATCTTCAACAAACACATCATTTCCCATCTTCATCAATCCTAATTCTCAACGTTGGCTCCAGTCCCGGTCTTATTCGTATTCCAACTTCAATTAATGCCTTACGTATTTTAGCGGTCATCGACTCAGGAGCTAGTAAATCACTAATTAGCGATATGTGTACAACTGAATTTCAAGCAGCCCCACATCCATTATCGCTTGTTGGAATCACATCACATCCTCTTGAAGTATTGGGATCCATTACACCAGCGATTCGCATTGGATCCTATCTTACTCGATTCCCTCTTCTCGTGGTAAAAAATTTACGAATTCCATTGCTCTTGGGAAATGACTTTTTGCATTTCTCAGCCAGTATAATCGACTATAAGAATAAGCAAATTGAATTTGGAGACGTTTCGCTACCCTTATCAACCTCATCCGATAGCACACAGAACCCAATTTTCATCGCAGACGATGACACAGAGTCCCAGGCCACGGACTCTGCGCCATCAATAGCCGAGATTGAAATTTTTCGCAAATATTTCTGCCAAGGTTACGACACGATTTTTGACATAACTGGAGCCGTCATTTTAGTTGATGATACTTACGATCAGAACGATCCCTTACCCATCCTTTTAGCAGACGTATTTTCAGAAGATCAATTTGAATGTTTTATGATGACGACTGACACTAAGCCCTGTTTAAACACAGGCATAGGTATCAAGGAATTCAGTATCGAAAACAGTTATAACAAAGTCAAACTCAGCAAATCAGGCCGTAAGCCCTGTTCAACAGCAGGCAACCTTAACACAAAGCCCTGTTCCCACACAGGCAATTCTTTCAACATTCAGCCAGAGAGTTCATTTCCACTAATGCCCGCTAGCAAATACCATCAGCAAAATGATCGGAATGACTCTCGTGATCCGGATCAATTTGGCTCTCATTCTCATCAGCTATCAAGTCATGGAAAATTAAAGGAAGTATTATCAAACTCAAGTTCAGTAATCAATCAGGCCGTAAGCCCTGTTCAACAGCAGGCAACCTTATCATTAAGCCCTGACATAGCTCAGGCAAGTAGTCAGTCACAACGTCATCAACAGTCATCCTTTACCAAATCATCATTAAAACCTTCATTAAAACAATCAACACAGTCACATATGTACGCACCCTTCCGACCTAAGAATGTTCATTTTGATTTTGAGGAAACCCAACGTTATATTAATCAACTTGACCCATCCCTTCGTATCCTAGCAGTTACCCCAACTCACTTATCTCAATTTAATATAGATACTCAAAATAAAATTCATACATTGTTTGAATCCATTAAGCATATAACGGATTCCTACCAGCGCCTTAAACTAGAAAACCTTTTAATCCAATATCATGATGTGTTTGCTCAATCGAAAGAAGATTTGGGAAGTTTCAAAAACTACGAACATAAACTTATCTTACTCCCTGACGCAGTTCCAGTTCAACAATTGCCATATTATAAGAGCCCTGAAGTCAGAGACTTTGAAGATGGAGAAATTAGTAGACTTAAACGATTAGGTATCGTTGTAGACATGGTATCAGCTTGGTCATCACCAACTCATTCAGTACCCAATGGCCATCGCGAATGGGTTTCCCCAGCAGCACCATTAACTAAAGCAATGTTTAAAACTGCCTCAATCGAACCTCTAAGGCCGACCAACCCTGCAATAACAGCTCATACACCACATAAACCAACTAAAGCTAACTTTCGCCTTTGTGTTGATTATCGTGGAGTTAATACAAAGCTCATGCCCGATATGTATCCAATGCCACGGGTAGAATTTTGCCATCATTGGACGATGGAACGCATCCAATTCATTTCACAACTTGATATGAGCCTAGCATATTATCAAATTAGTCTCCACCCCGACTCCTGGGAAATTACCACGTTTGTTAGCCAAAATTGCATGGGTAGCTTCACGAAGATGCCATTTGGAATAAAAAATGCTCCCAGTGTTTTCCAGCGTCTAATCACGACAGCATTCCAAGAATATTTGTATAAGGAAGTATTACCCTATTTGGACGATGTTACTGTGGGCAGTTGGACGTTTGACACACACTTTCAATCACTTGAAAACGTTTTTATCAAATCCCGGGGCTATAATATTAAATTTTCCCCTGATAAACTACGAATTATGCCAGCTGAAGTCGCCATGCTAGGCAGTATCATCTCCAAAGATGGGATTCGCCCCAATCCGATCAAGGTACAAGCGATTGTATCATTCCCAATTCCAACCACAGTCAAGGGAGTACAGAGATTTCTTGGCATCTTGAATTACTTCCGACGACATCTATCCCATTTAACATCAGTCGTAGCACCGATGCAGGCCTTAACAAAGAAAGATACCCCTTATGTCTGGGGAATTGAACAACAGAAAAGTTTCGAAGAAGCTAAGATGTTACTCATTAACGCCCCACTTTTGCGTAACCCAGAACCTGAAGATAAACTTTATCTACATTCTGACGCCTCCTTGAGTGGTCTGGGAGCGGTTTTAATGATCCACACGCCATCTGGTGATGAATTCCCTGTGGGTTATTACTCGCAAACACTAAGTCCCGTCGAACGCCGTTACTTCACCATGGAACGTGAGTTCCTAGCGATACGAAAAGCAATCCAATTCTTCCATATTTACCTTGCTTTTCATCATTTTCATATTGTAACGGACCACAAACCCTTCCTTGGAAAAAAGTTCGCAGTAAAATCGGGCAAATCGTCTCTTACTACCCCACGAATTCTAACATGGGCACTTCAATTGCAATCCTACAATTTCACAGTAGTTCATAAACCAGGTCTTACACACAACATCCCAGATGCATTATCCAGAGCTCATCAAGATGATGACGGCTTTAAAGAATATATACAATTTACTGAACTGCTTATGGAACATGGCACTAAACCACCCATGGAAGCATACGAGGACGAAAGTATGTTCCCCGTTTATTATCATGAAGAATCCACACTCCGAGAAATGCAAATTGCAGACAAGGAGTGCATTGAGATCATAAAAACTATTCACCTTCCAACGAACATAAATCGCTTCGTTCGTCACAATGATATTCTGTATGATGTGTCACGCGGTTACCGTCGTATCTTTCTCCCTAAACTCCTACGACGCGAAGCTATTCATAACGCCCATGTACCTCCCATTTCTGGACACTTCGGATTCAATAAAACCATCCACCGAATTCTATTATACGCAAATTGGCCATCAATCAAACCTGATGTATATGATTATCTCCAGCAATGTGAAGTCTGTCAGGAATACAAAAGACAACACGGCCGGTTGAAAGGTCTACAAGGCATTCTTCCTATTCCTGACTACCCTTTTCAATATGTCGCTCTCGACTTTATCCAAAGCCTTTCCCAAACACAATCCGGCAATATTCATATTGCTGTCATTGTTTGTATGCTGACCAAGTATGCGGAAATGGTCGCTTTCTCATCCACTACCACCGAAGCCATCACTAAATGGCTCCGAGAAATATTTAGTCGTCATGGAGTCCCAGAACGCATTCTCACAGACAATGCAACATCTCTTAAAAGCGACACTTATGAAGCATTCAGCAAGTTTTACTCATTTACCCCTAAACACATCTCTCCGCTGAATTCGCGTGCGAATACAGTAGTAGAGAGAGTAAATGGAATCATTCATTCTGTCATCAGTCGGTATGCACAGTCAGACGACTGGGACGAATATGTACCAATTGTACAGATGGCTTATAATTCTTCACGTCACACGACTACTGGTTACTCTCCATTTTACCTTCTGTACGGTCGCGAAATGAGACGACCACAACTTTTTGAAAATACGGACCTTCCCAACACCTGGCGCATATATGGGCAACGTCTAGACCATGTATGGGCATTTGTGAAGGAACGAACTCAACATTATAATCAAAAACGCCAAGATTATGCAAATAGTACCCGCGTCCCGGTGCACTTCCAAGTCGGGGACATTGTCACTCTTAAATTTAAATTAATTCCTCAGGAAGGCAAACCTCTGAAATGGGGAAAACGTTATTTGAAACGATTCGAAGTTTTGGAAAAGATTTCACCAATAAATTATCGATTGCGAAACATTAAATCAAAACGGGTGTCAATCGGACACGTTTTACGCATGCGAAAAATTACCCCTGTTCCTCAATTGGTGGACCCGATGTTGGAAATATTTCAACCAATTGACGAATTCTTCACGGAGCTTAAATTGAAGGATTCTTTAATCACAAATATTTTGGCATTTCCCACCCATGAATTAAAGTCTGTCTCAACGCGTCGAACTTTATCCAACCCCCCACAGTCTAATGACACGAATGAGCATGAAGATGATGACGACAAAGAGAACGATGACATTGATCCTAATAATCCCATTGAGTCTACACAGTCAACTCATCCCTCCTCGCCCCCATCTATCGTCTCTCATTCGAATTCACCTCATCCACTTACGCAATCGGCTCCGGTTTTAGACCAATACGGATGGACAACGATTCTGGTTCCCTCATCACACACTCTCGGTCATTTACGAGACGTCTGTCAGCTCACTCACATTCCTATTATTGTTTTTCTTAACACCTGGCCTACAGATCCTTTATTCCTAACCACTTTCGGTCCTCGCCCTCATTCATCCTTCTTGCATGCATCCAAACTCTCCTTGCAATCATCATTTCGTAAATTAATGCACATTTGCTATCTTAATGATCAATTTAAAGTTGAAGATATAATGGAACTTTTAAAAATAGGTTTATTTAAAGATCATGAATATCATGTTATTCTATGTGGGGAAATGTGGCCGATCTTTATGATCAAAGCCATCACGCTTTCACATTTAGAATTATCACTTTATGTATCATATTTCACATTAATTAATTTGCTTATGCCTTATATTTCTGATAAAGATACGTTCATTGAGCAATTACACATTGCTTTAAACAGTATCGCAATTTATGTAGATCAATTAGATCTAGGCTTTAAGGTTGGCGAAAACACGAGCTCTAACGAATTGCTTTCACTGCCTCACACGCTGTCGGATCAGGAGCCTCAAAGCACCTTATCACCTGTAAATATACCCATCAGCACACACTCACAACCTGGTACTTCAACTACGGTGGAGGAATCAACAATCGAACCAATTCCATCAACTTCTTCTTTATTACAGGAACCTCCACGTCGTCCTCCACGTCAAAAATCTCGTCCAGCATATCTTCGCGACTTCGTCACAGATTAATCATGTCTCCGATCACCGTACTAATTCACACTACACTAATATTCTTCTTCATCACCATAATTCATGCAAATCCTATCACCACACCCATCAATCAGTCGAACACGTCATCAAATCACACGTATGGATCCACTCCAGAGGAAGCGGAAATTATACATCAATATTATGAAACCATGAATTCAAAAACACCAACGTTACATCTCTGTCAGGTACATGAAGCTGGAACGGAATACCGTATGCCGCAACCAATGAAATGTGATCTACTCAATCTGCCTCCCGGTAATTCGTCCAGTTCAGTCATCAATGTTACATTTTGGTCACCTGACGTTAATTTGCAATCAATCGAAGCCTATCACTGTTATGCAGTTACCACTTACGTCAGATTATCATATTTCTTCTTCGGAGGATATACAAACGAAACCTATCATTCTGCAAAGAAAGTCACGGTTGATGAATGTAAACGCATGTTACGAACTCAACAGGCTCCAGACGGGAAAATGTTACATCGCCTATCACCTGATAGAGTTGGCACCAACGAATCTAAAACCCTTGAATGGCATTGGAATTATGTCAACGCAGATGACTGGACAAATTATGTTATCCACACTGTAAATGCAACAGTATCCAACACTGATTTTCAACTCATGCCACCAGTTCGTATGATGGAAACTTGTGTTGGATCCAGAGGGTCTTGTCTTGCAGTTGACGAAGCAGTTGTGATTTGGGAAACTGAAAATATCCAACGATGTCGTATTGCATCATACCTTACCACTGAATGTATTCTGACCATGCAAGAACGTTTAACATGTCCAGAGAATACAGTCTCAATTCATATAACAAATCCTGTTCCATACTGCGCAAAGCTTTTTGTCGGTCTTTCCTTGCAAGGTATGATTTACAGTCCGGAGTCTCCCAATGTCATGGCATCTCACATCTCTACCACTTCCGAAATCACAGCAGTTCTGTCTAAATCCAATCTAACCAGAACCCGAAGGAGTATACGTATACTACCAACATTTAAAACATCAGGTATACGACATCATGAGCTACCACGACTTCGCGTTCCACGCCAAGCTCCTCCTCCATTTGTAGAAGACAACAGCCAAGGAATACATAATCTAACATCAGAAGAATTCGTAACTTCTGAATTCAAAGGACCAATCCATCCACCGGAAGATTCAACGGAATATAAAGAAAGACCACTCACCGCATCCGAAGAAATTGAAAAGGCCGAACGCCTTTTGGGACCGTTCAGTAACGTTACCTCACCACCTGGATGGTACGAATTTGAGGAAGAGCTTGCTACCAAATTTCCTCCTGCATATGTACAACCAGAAGGACCGGTTACACCTCCGGCCACCACAACATCTACCTTACCACCTCTTCCAGCGGAATTGGATAGAACAGTTGAATCGCATCCAGCTACATTGGTCTATTCGCTTGTCAATGGCACATATTTTCAAACCATTCCTACTCAAGCTACATTACCACCACTTCCGCCTCATCTTCAACATTCAATTGAATTTATACCACCGCCAACAAAAGCCCCAGAAATACCTTTAGTTGATGAAGATTCAGTCCGAACTCGTCTGTATGACCGTCTTCAAACTCCAAACGAAATTCTTGAAGCAGCAGGGTTAGAAGCACGAATGAATGCTAAGTACAGCCATAACCAGGGTAGCTATCAGGTTCAAAGTGAAGACCATCCTCAGGTGGCAGCTTTCGTTCCCCCCACCGAAGTCCCTCAACCAAGTCGAAATCCCATCACAGAATCAACAACCACTTCCACTTCAAAGCCATCTTACTCTTTTATTATAGATAAACACCCACATATCCCTCCGTTCGTAGAACCAGAAAGACCATTCGAGCCTCCACAACCCGTTTTACCAGCTCAGGAACCTCAGTACCACCATGGATCTTATCAAGTACCACCTAATGATGCCAATGCCTTTAAACCAAAAGTCAATTCCTACCCTCAAGTAAATGGTATGTTTACATATCTTTACGAAATTGTCCAATCCGGTTCTACCGCTCCAATTCAGATGTTATCTAGGCAAGTTTGCCAAACTATGAATTTTGCTTTGGCTATTGCCAAAGCATCAGCAAAATTGGGCAGTCCACAAAGTTTGATCGAAGCATCACTTCCTGGATATCCTCCATACTCGGTCTACGCAAATGGTGATGTTTTATCATTGGCCAGATGCACTAACATTTCCTTTTATTATTTTACTACGCCTAACTATGAAAATGGCTGCTATATTGAACAACCCTTGACCTATTACTTGGGTAATGAGCTTAAACATGGATTTCTCAGACCCTTGTCACGAGAAATAGTTGATCAACCAACGCCAACAGCATGTCCACCACCTCCATTTTATTTCGATCTGGAAAAAGACGATCAAGTTTTACTTCTTGGTGACTATCCACGTGTTAAACAGGTTCCAACGCTACCACTACCATTTGACAATCCTACAAATATCACGATACCTGATATTGCTTTCACTTCCGTAGGAGTATATAATTTACACGAAGTCTCAGGAATTCAGAACTTGTATTCGTTATTTACCAAAATGAATAGTAAGGACTCTTTGGACAACATCATATCCATTCGTACTCAACGCAAGCCCATGTCGTTTTCTCAGATGAACATAGCCAGAGAACTCCGTCGTCTCACTATGGACCCACTTCAAGAACTCCTTTTCCAAATTGCATTTGTAGTAGGAATTGTTATTATAGTCCTTATTTTGGCAAAAGTTATTTTCGTCTATCGAGCCAGTCTTATGGCTGGTGGAGTCAGATTATTTTCCTTCAGGCGCGTCGCTCCACCACCAGCACAGCCTGATGAAGTGGAATTACAACTGCTACATCCAACTCCACCACCACCAACTCCTCGACCGAGTACAAGTCGTGATTTCTCAGCGCTCGTTCGAGAACAAAAGCTGGAAATTAATGCGATGATGGAACTTAATAATTCACCCACTGCTCCACTACTTGATATTACACCACCACCAAATTATCAAGTAGCCATAAATGAGACACCCCTTGGTTGGCAAAATATAAATGTTACACTCCCACCAACCATACCAGGCAGTAGAACACTTCTACTCGCCGATTTTCTCACTCGAAAATAATTTTTCTTACCACACATCATTCTACGTCTTTTTCTCTCTCTTTCTTTTTCTAAAATTCGGTCTTTAACAAACAATCCATCCTCACATCACTTAATTATCTTTTACTCCTTCCTTTTTTAGACATGGCGGACGAAGGCTGCAACCATTATCATGTTAATCTTGACTGGGATGACTATACTGTTGATCCAATCGACTCACTCTCTGAAGCCGACCATTATGACCAACTGCTAGCCACACATCCGATGATACGACGCCGCCCAATTATCGTACTACCTGCTGTCACTATAATTCTTCCTAATAACCTACTTAATCATGCAAACAACCTAGTTGTTGACCACAACCTAATTCGTGACATAATAGAGCCCATTAACAATCCCGTTCCAGACCCAATTAACTTCGTGGACATCCCAATGAATCACCAACCACATGATGGAAACCACCCAGTGATTGATCAAGTAGAGCCCATTAACAATCCAGCACCGAACCCAATTGAATTCATGGATCTTCCAATTAATAATCATAACATCCCAAATCCAAATAAGGGGGACCACACGGATTCTGATGATGATGACTTTCCCGACCCTGCCAACCCTAGAGCCGAAGCTTTGCAAGCCTTGCACGACAACTTGTGTAATCGAGTCCAATCCATGGAGCCTCCTGTAGAACATGGCTATTTCCGTGTACCCACTGTGAAGTCTTACATTAATGAAGTTCTCATTCCATTGTCAAAACCTAATGTGATGGAGCAAATAGATGTTTATGCAAGTGAAGACGAAGTCGAATGTATTGACTTAACAAAAGATGAAGCAGATGATTCACTACCACTGACCCATCCGGTTGAACCTATCACAGTACCCAAAGATGAAGCAGATGATTCGGCACCACAAACTCATCCAGTTGAATCTACTATGGCATCAGACGAGGATACAGATGATTCATTTCCAACACATCCAAACTCTCCCATCACGCCTACCAATCCGGATGCAAAAATCTTAGCTCCACTAGTTTCACAGTTCCAGTCTGAGATGCTTCAAGCTTCATCAAAATTAGCAATACTAACCGCAGTAAGATTGTCATCATCATCACCTAAATCTATTGAACCATCATCCCCAGCAACAACACCTTCCAACCAAACAGTCATTGCTGCCGTATTACCAAATATGCCATCATCAACCACACTTGAAGCTTCTTCTGTAGCCGATCAACCAGACTCTCCAGTGACTGTACTGTGTGAATTAACAGGTCTATTTTTAGAAATTGCAGAATCACCTCCATCTCCATTCACACATCCACTCTCCAATGTAGTAGAACAATCACATCACCAAGTAGTTGATCAACTAAATTCCATCGTGTCGGAACCACTCCAATCAACCGTAGCAGAACAATCACTTCCCCAGGTAGCTGACCCAATCGCCGCCACCCCTCCAGCCAAAGCTGATTTTGTTAACCCATTTACTTCATCAGAAACTACTCATATTGGCAGTGCTGACATTCTTGAATTACTTATTGACATAGCCGATGACCCCGTCTATCGTTTGATTAACAGCCCACCTTCTCCAAAGACGGCAGATCTGATTGATGCCATGATACCCTTTTGTTGTTCAATAAAAATTCCACGAGTGAATGTTCCACCTGTTAGCACGAGTAACTTATCATCATCACCATCTACATCTACAAATTCATCATCATCACCACCTAACGCTACAACAACATTATCATCATCATCATCTAAATCACCATCACGTACACAATTTAAAATTCCTCGTCTTCCAGCACCAAAATCACAGTCATCACCAAAACGAAAGCCACCTTCGTCACCAAAGCCAAGCCCTAAAGTTTCATCAAATTCACCATCATCATCGAAATCTTCAAGCCGTAAACCTTCTTCCTCTTCATCATCATCTACCATTCCACCATTGATGTCGCTAGAAATTCCAAAACCAGACAAGTTAGTACCAAAGAAGAAGACACCAAGCAGACCTAAATCATACCCACCTACCAAAATCAAGTTTAACTTTTCGACACCTAATTCCACCAGCGAGTTGAGGCAGACAGAGCAAACAAAATTTCAACGCTTCGATAACTATTATCATCATAGAATAAAAAAGAATCTTGATATGCACGATAAAGAGCGGGAGGGGAGGTTGCTGGGACGCTTCCTTTCAAACAGCGTCGAACATAAAAATGCTGGTTTCGACGTCCTGCCAGCCCCCTCTTCGCGCGGTACAACCAAAGACATGGGGTCAAACTCCATCCCTTTTTCTACAGCAGAACTTCCCATTAAGCGCCGGAAGCGCAGAGAACCATCCCCTGATTTTGATCCTCAGTCCTTGGTTGTACGCCTTGGCAGTGTGAATGACATTACATCTCCATACATCTAATTCTGTGTATTTCTTTTATTACAGGGAAAAGCCAAGATAGTTATCAATCTGCACCACTATTCACATCTAAAGTAACAAGGTAACAACCCACTCATTGATGTTCATTAATTTAGTTGTGGTTTTTCTGTATTATTATAATGTACATGCATTTCCTCCTGCACCTCCAATTTTTGTTCGCCCCAATGTACCTTTGCCTACCTTACCTCCTCCTGCAGAAATAGAAGTTGGTATACGCGCAGCAGCAGCAGCAGAGCTTGTCACTGAACTACCACCTCCACCCGTTTATCTATTACAAGAAGTTCGTCGTTTCAGCGTAGATTCTTGGGTTGCCCCAATTACACCAGCACCCAAATTTCGTCCACGACCCGTTAAACTAACACCTCGTCCTATTACATATACAGAATTGCCATTTACTTCCACGAATTTTACTAACTCTCTTAATATCACGTCTACATTTTTTCCTGTGCAGCATTGGGTTTTAGGAGACCTTTATAGACAATATTTTGGTTGTATTCAGCCCTTTGAACCACTTTTTGTCGTCCCAGTCCAAGTTTATTCTAAGCATCTCACTATTTCTCCCTACCAGGGATATCATTGTTTTACCCATACCTTTCGTGTCACCCGAGTACTGGACTCAGCTAACGATCCTCTTCAACTTTATACGGTCTTTAAAAACGAAGAATTTCACGAAACACCTCTTGACTCGCAATCCGTAAACTTTGAAGAGTGTCATCGTCTGATTGTGTTCAAACGAACACCATCAAATTCCTCACTATCCCATTACGGTGCGGATAGTAGCATCTGGCGTCAGACCTGGTTAGGTACTTTATCACGCCCAACCGAAATCTGGTCTGATTGGCCAGGATACCGCAGCTCAGATAAATTTCAAGAAAAAATTATTACCAATTATTATTTACAAAAGATAAATCTATTCGTGGATCCTGCCACAAAACAGATTACCAACCACATTTTTCGCACCCAAGCCCCCTGTTATCTGGGACAAACCGACGGTTATTTTTGTTTCACCAGTCACGGTGTTCTTCTGCAGACCATTCCTCCTAATCATACGACTCTGGCTCCCACGTGTATAACATATCGTCAACCAAGCGACCGGTGTTTTCTTTCTCAATATTCCCTTTCGTGCCCATCCTTATTTTTGACCATTTACGATCCTAATCACGAACCCAAATGTGGAACTTACGTCTCCGCTGTACGAGTGTCCGCAATCCCATTTAACATCCACCAACCTCCCATCTCACGCTTCAAAATCGCATTTCAAGAACTATTCTCTTTCTTAACTGAAGGTTCAAATTACCCAATTACAGTTGCAGACGTTGAAATATGCAACTATTCACCATTCACACGATCTTATACCTATTAATTCCCTTAGCCTCCCCAGTGCCAACAGTTGATGAGACAACCATCCCTTTCGACTCAGCTCATGCAGTCTTAACTCCACTCCCAGAGAATCGTCTACCTGATTCTCGAATCATTTATTCTATGGTCACTGCCAACAACGACCTAATATTTTTAGAAACGGCAATGCCTCAACTCATGTGTCCGGCCAGTTACACCAGCGGACACGCCAATTATTCTGGCTTTGCCACTAATCCACTTGGCCAATCTTTTAATGACACTCTTCCCGTATGGGATTTAGGAGCAGTCTTCGCTCAATCTAAAGGCTGCCCTTTGCATTACAAAGAATATAAACAAGTCGGTGTTACCTTTTGGTCCCATATGAAAATATCCGCTGAGTGGATTGGCTACGAATGTTGGATCGTTGATGATGAATATTCTAAGCCTGCTCAACCTTTTACACTTTTAACACGTAACTTTACCTTTACGAATTATACAGCATTAACCCCATCCCATTGCCATTATTTGGTTAATCACAAATATTCACCATCTCAACACAGTACTCCCTTATCTCTGATCGACAATGGACATTGGGCTACCAAAAATATGCCTGATATGTCCAATGAGGAGTACGTGGATGCTGTTCCTGTAACCCGACACATTTTAAATTATCACGTTAAAGAAATAGACATTTCTCTCAACCCCAAAACCAACACCATTATATCTCAACAAACAACTCTCCGCTATTCATGTGGTTACGAGAAGAAATTTTGTTATTCCGAAACAGGTGTTATCGTTTGGGATGTCCCTAAACCTACAAAACCTCAATCCCCAACTCATGCAATTACCCATGACCCTAAACTAATACCACGCCATTCTTCCGCTAATTGTTTCTTAACACCCTTGTTTCTTTCGTGCCCCGAACTCCACTTTACCATGTATTCTTATAACGTAAATAATACGTATACTGATGTTGCTTGTGGACGACAAGTGGGTAACGCCAGAATTCGCAATTTCGATAATGATTATCTGGAGATGAGTGTCGAAACCCAACGTCGCACCGGAGCGTATAATCGTTTTAATCTCCACATGCATACGCTATACGACGCAGTAAGCCCACCCAACTCTTCATTTATTCAAATTATCCATCTCCAAGGACAAGGTGAAACGTATCCCAACAAAATTATCTACGTTCCATCTCTTCGCTAATTTTTCTAAAAATAACATTTTGTGTATGTAGTGTAGTTACTTGCATGGTGTGTTCTCCGTTGCATCTGTCTATTAATTCACTATTCCTTTCAGAATGCATTTCTTCATTTTCACATTCATGGTAATGTCGGTCGCCGCCAACGGACCTCGTCAAGCCTACGAACATCGCTTCGACGATGACATAATCTCCCCTGAAACGAAAGAGAAATTAATTCAACAACTGTCCAAACCACCCATGGCTCGCTATTCTGGTTCCGGTTCCCCTCCTGAGTCTGAATGGGTCCTCGGTGTTTTATGGAAACTTCCGATGATCCACGGCCAATGCCGATTGGACCGTGCTCTCGCAAAGGTGGTTACCTCTGAATTCCGAGGTAACCAACTTTTGAAACCTCAACTTCAGGCCATGGAAATCTGGCACCAACAGATTACAGTTAAAACATTTATTTGGTTTTGGGGTAATGTTGACGAATCCTACTCCTATGATTACGTTCCCCTTACGGAAGAAGAAGCCATAGCTATTTATGTCGATCACCAGAGCCCACAAAAAGAACCCTTAGTGCAGGATCCAACCGCACCTTATGGTTTGTTTTGTTCCGAACCCAAAATAACCCCTTACTATTCCTGGTTGGCAACTCGGCGGTCATATTTTAATAAGTACTGTGTCCGCTATGTGAACATTTCTGTCGAAGCATCTACCGGACTTGTCCAAGCTCCACAAACCAATTTTAAATATCCCTGTCACTCCTATGATCCCACGTGCGTCACCACACGTGGTCATCTTTATTTTCAACCATTTACTTTTCCTCCATCCGAATCTTGCAAACCCACAGTATTCTTTTCGGAATTCGCAATTCTTTCTCCCCACATCCTCATGGACACGAATTACAACTTCGCTATTACGAGTTTCCTCCACCCCTTTCACTGTGGGAAGAAATTGGGGTACGTTAAATTACTCTTAACTACAAAAACGGACATCATGGAGTACCTTACTCCAGAATATGACGAAAACCCCATTAACCTTGACTTTACGGTACTTTATGAAACAGCTTCCCAGTGGCGCCTGGTTAATTCCATGGCGATCCAATTGGACGTTTGTAAATTCTACCCCAAACCGTCTCGATTTTGGAACCCAGCATTTCAACTACCGGCAGCCGAACCCCCACCCCGTCATACCACTACCGGACGTCCCATGAGTACAACTAACCAACCACAGATTCTTCTTGCGGGTAATGCTGCGCGCGGAATTCCTGCATCTACTCCTCCTCCTTTTATCGAAAATCACGATTACAATAACACCATTACTCCCTTTCCAATTCACTAATCAATTCCTTTCCTTTTCTTTCCCCTGTTAAATCCTCTTATCACACCCACATCACTTCACAATGTAGTCGGATCAATAGATCCTAGAATTATAGTTGGATCAGCGAATCCTAGAGACATCGTAGTCCAGCCATGTGGCTGTAATGGAATTAACACTATTAGTATAATCAAAACCACACGTGTTTAATCATTTCAAGGTACAAAAATAGGTGTCTAATAGTAATTAATGTGTTCAAATGTAACCATGTGTTCAATTATGATAAATGTTGTGTTCAATGGTACGCTCTTTGACAATCTTATTAGTAACGTTAAATATAATATTAGGCCTAGTAACTCCCATCTTTCACCGATAACACCATCGCTTCAGACTTCGAACGGTGAGCCCTGCGGTGACTTTGGGTGTATCCAACGCTTACCCGGTACATCCCAATGTGTCACACGGAGCCAGGATATGGCCACCGCACCGTGGGATATTCGCAGTCCAACCCCGAGTGTTCATTTTTAATGTGTGTAATTCATTGTATTTCACTAAGATATTTCAATATTTCAATATTAATATTCACATAATCAATTATCTCATATTCTAACCATATATTCAATTTAATATTATAAATATAATCACTACATACTAACTAACTCAACTCTTTATCACTACCAACTTACTTCACAAACGGTATGCCCAGCGGTGACTTTGCGTGGTGAAATGCCCCAATGTGTCACAATCGAGCCAGGACATGACATACCGCACCGCGGGACATCGCAAACCCTCTTTTTCCCTTTGTGAATTTTTGTGACTAAGGCAGATTTGGTGACATTGTTATTTAAAACTTATTACAATATTCATTAATTCAATTCTTATTCATTATTCAATTTCAATAGTTAAATACTTTAATTCACTTAACTCATATTATGATGTTAGAATAACTAAAATTACGAGTGGGTTGTTTAGTTTAGTTGCACTTTTATATAAAATTATCCAACCAAAATTTGTGTATCTATTGAAACTCCCTCCTTGTACTGTACATTCCAATTTCAAAAGAAAAATCAATAAAAGAGGGAGGCAATGTAATGGTAGAGAGTGAAGAGACCTGGCGCCATGGGATGTACGCACGTCCCACCCCCACCCCACACGCATTACTCT
>JAQGCN010000470.1:0-20822 GCA_034699725.1 Friesea truncata
AACACTTACACGAACCATATCAGCCAATTCTTTAGCAGCATCAAGTAACTCATTCAATTCTCGTTTTTCCTCTTCAAGAGACTCGACTTGCTCCGTCAGCTGTTGATTTTCCTTGAGAGCTTCTTCGAGCGCTACACGTCGTTCTTCTGCTAATTGCTTCCAGTATTCAATTGGAGCAGTCTCTATTAACATAAATAAAGAGTCCCTTGTATTGTATAGAAAATTACGTCATAACAAAAGTTAGAGTGTACTAAGATTAACTTACCGCCAGTTATGAGATCGATATCAGGATTATCAGTCTGGACAAATTTTTCAAACTTTTCCACAACATGCTTCTTTTTGGTAATACTCTTGGACTGAATCTTTTTAATACGAGATGCAGGAGTACTTTCAGCATTATTTCCAGTTGATGAATCTGTTGAAGAAGATCTGGTAGCAGTGGTGGTAGTCTCTTTTAATGATGTCCTTGTGAGAATGGGTTTCTTACCCACCATCTCATTTTCCGGAAGTTTCCCCAGTTTCCCTTGAATGGGTGTCAATGGTTTGCGTGGACTCGCACTCATTGACTTTTATTACTCCCAAAATGTTAAATTAAACTATACTTTATTAAACATGGAGTGTAACACATTTAGCAAAAATACAAAAATTAAATATAAAAATGAATTAAAAAAAAGGAGGAACACAACAACAAAAATAACGCGGGATGAATTTCCGTGCGGAGGTAACGAACTCTTTTTTTTCAAATCTAAGAAAAACCCGCACTTTTTTCTTTGAAAAGGACGCTAAGAAAACCTAAACTAAAAATAATAGTTTACTTTACTTTCTCTTTAGTTGTGTTTAGACTTTCGAGTTCGATTGACTTTCTTCTGGATTAGTTTAGTTTTAGTTTTCTTGGAAATCGTCATCAGTCATGTTCTAGAAACCACCAATGCGACTCCACTTTCACTCTACTTTCTCTTTTCTTCCAGCATCATCTGCGGTTGTAATTTTTTTACTTCATTAAATAACTTGTTATTGTTCCAAATCTAAAGAAATTAATTATAAAATTCGTAATATTTCAAAGTGATTTTTTTAATAATGAAGAAAGCATGTGAGATTTTGTTGAAAGAGTCCTTGTCCTTCTCTTCGTCATTACTGCAGTTAGTTGTGCTGTGATGCTTTTAGCTGTTGTTCATCTTTTATTGAAATAAAGTTAGAAAAAATGTTCAAGTTTTATAGAGATGGATCCGGATCCGATCGAAGGGAAGATAATGTCATTGGCCATGATAGATTTTGTCAACAGAAAGTTGCAGTACCAAGATATCGTAGAAGACGCCCCGTAACGCATAAACGAACTCAAGCTGAGTTAGAATCCGCGTTTGAACTAACTTCCATCCAAGTTTCTGCTTCATCTTGTACTGGTGCAATTGCAGGATCTGAAGATTCTTCCATTTATAATTCAACAACTATGGTATATCGTAGTGCTTCTGAACTTCAATGTACAAAAGTTACAGAAAATCCACTAGGAAATGAATCAATTCTAAGAGATCCTATGAATTGCACTGTTCAATTTCAACAAAGCGTCAGAGGTAAAATCAAAAAAATGTACTGTATAAAGTTATGTTTAGTAAAATGAAATTTTCAAAGGATTCACGAAATGGTTTTGGTTTTATTTAAAAATAATATTTTTAAACAGTTTTTTGTAAGAATATTCATAAATCTAGAATTTTTTTTCAATCGATTGATTTTGACACAAATATATATATATATATATCAATCTTATTAAATTGTTGTTCCATTATTCCTAAAACAGGCTGACTGACATTATAAAATCTAATTTTTTCTTTTCCTTTCTCAAGATGAATTTTTCATAAGAAGTTATAGCATTGAAAAAGTGTGACCAAGTTCTTACTTAAATCAAATCATCAATCATATTTTCTCTGGAGAAAGTTTCCATGAATTACTTTAAATACTAAAAGGTCAAGGTCAAATAAATCTACATAAACATTTTCAGGTTATATTCCACGTAATCAAGATGAAAAAGAAACTTCCAGTTCTTTCATCACTCGATTCTTTTCATCCGTTGCTGCAACTCTCACATGTCGCCAAAATCGAAAGACGTCAATCAAATATGATCCAAACGCTGACTTCAGGTATGGAATGCATAAAATCTAATTTAAGACTTGGTATGTTATTTATTATTAACCACAGCTTTTTTTAAACTTTTACTTTTAGTTTTCAGTTGTTCAGATTTTACAAAAACTGGGTGAAAGAATTTTGATAGAGTTAGAAAAGGTGGAATAATTTTGTGATTTTAACAAAGCTAATATTATTAGCTATCGACTTTTTTTCTAAATAAACTCCCGAAACCCCTCATTCATATTTATTTATTCTATTCCACCAATTTGACTCGAAATTCTAAATTCTAGGAACCCCCTATTCTTTCAATTAATTATTCAATAACAATCACTTTCACCGGCAGTTTTTGACTTGCGTATATCCCTCTCTACCTATCATCATACCTTTGCAATTTGTCATCAACTAATTGCTACCTTTCATCTGACACATTTATGTTTATTCGAAAATAGCGTGCTGAAACTGTCTGTCTAACTTTTCAAAAATAAGCGTTAAAGTAGGTAAATACGGAAAGGAATGCAAATATTACATGATTATAATTTCAGAGGATTTCATAAAAGAATTTTCAGGATTCGTAATTTTGTCCTTCACCGAAATTCCCAATATAAGCAGACTAGACATTAAGTATCTTGTCTTTTGTTCTTTTATTGTTGCTTTATTTTAACAATAGTCTTTTGTAAACAAAAGGTTCCTATTTGACATTCTAAAAATAATGACTTTTGTATGAAATATTTAACAGTGGTACCTTACAATACGAATACAGCAGATTTGGGGATGAGGTTATCAATACAAGCATAATGGATTTAGGGGAATCATTTATTGACATGTCTCCTGGAATTATAAGACTGGAGAAAGCCGCAGGTCATCGAATTTGCATGAAGTATTTGCAATCAACCAATGGACGATATGTCCTCATCGATCATCTTCCAGATATTGGTAATAAATTTCAATACCTATCATGTCAAAAACAAATAATAAGACTTATCCAACTTTCTCTTTTTAATTAACTTTCGCAAAGATAAAGAATGGGAATTTTCCGTGCCTTCTTTATAATTTCTTGCACATTCATTATTTTCTCTTTCTTCTTCTACTAATTTGACACCTCTTAAATTAACCTTTATGTCACAGTTAGTTGACTTTAGGTGTAAAAGAAGTGTATTGACTTGAGAAAATTCGAGGTCATGAGTTTAGAGGTCGTTAAATTAAGTAACACACATGAAAGAGAAGTGAAAGCCAACTTTCTGGGTGGTTGGTATTGTGACATGAAAACTTTCATTTTACCATTCATAGTTTCTCCGGTTTCTCCTTCCTATTTCATTTTCTTTCACGATCCAGACCTCAAAAAAACTTTCTTTTACATCATATCTTCTTACTACACTACTAACCTAAACTACTGTTGCGTGCTTGTTAGAAAATGAAATTTTAGTAACCTAATTTGAAATTCTTTCCTTGCTAAGGGTGGAGAACAAACCGACTTTGGTACTTGGTTTCTGATTCTACTGTTCGTGCAGAACGACTCCTGACGATCACTCCATGTAATCCAAAGAGTCAAATTGTTAACTACGAGTCTGTTAAGACAATTATCCAGGTAAGAGCAGTTAAGGAGGATATTTTCTTCTACCGAATAGAAAGAATTATGAAAGTATAACCCATAATTGAGCAATAGAAGTTTAGTTTGGATCAATCAATAAATTCACTTTATGATTGGTTCCTCTTTTATAAGAGTGAGCCATGCTTTATTTACGACCAATAAAATTTTTTTATCGATGAGAATATAACTTCAAATTGATTGAATTAAGATGAAATATTTAGATTGAGAATGAAAATGAATAGGAAATATTCCATCCTCTAAAAATTATTTTATTTCTGAACAATTTTAAGGCCTGCCATGCTCTTCGGCATCCTTACGTTTGTCCTATATTGGATCTTAAGCTTATTGATGCTGATGCATTTGGTAAACAATTCCTTATAGTCGTCTCTCCAGTCGTTGGTCGTGGAAGTCTACGAGATGTTTATCATAGGGTATGTAACAAGATGGGAAATAGGATTTTTATTTCTTCAAAATTCTAAATTTTTCCACAGAGTCAATGGACTGATCGTTGGGATGTTAAATATAATTTAAATAGAGGTGGATGTGGATTGACCGAAATCCAAGCTCAAAGATTGTCTTGCCATATTCTAGAAGCACTTTTAGAAATGCGATTAAAAGGCCTACCTCCAGGAGTGGGTTATCATCTTCATTCTGGAAATGTGTTAATACAACATGGGACAGCACGGTATCTCACCTCCTTTCTAAATAATGAAATAAGAAGTCCATCAATATAAAATGTGTTAACTTAATTTAGATTTTCAGCCTTGGATAATATTCTCTTTGGGCATCAATATAAGAAACTACCCTTCATAACTCAAGAACTCCAAATGGATTCAGAAGCTATTGACTCAATTTCCTTTGGTAAAAGCATCATAATTTCACTTTAAACTTTCACTTTAATTTAATTTTGTCTTACTTAAACAAAATAATAGCCTATATGTTATTTTCAATGTGTTCGGGATATGAAATAACTTCCACAAAACTTTCACCAAATAATTGGAACGATATCCAAGATTATGCTCAAGTAAGAAAAAAAGTGCACCCTTATAAAAGTTTTAAACTTTTTTACTCTTAATTAGTGAATTTTTTAAATTTCAGGTACTCGAAGTTTTGGATTTTATACTAAGAAATCCAGAAAATAGAATTCCAACATTAATAGAAATTTCCAAATTAGAATTTTACAGAACATTGGATTTGAGAGAACTTCGAGCTCCACCACCATCATCGGTATATCATAAACTTAAATTTATTTTATTTTTATAATTATTCAAAATTATAATTTTCATTATTGTTATTTTGCAGAGTTTGATTTCTGGTAGTTCTACTTCTGCTGTTCATATATTTTTAGAATATCTAAAAACGAATCGAGTAAAACGAGGGTAAGTGTGTCAGTGGGTGCTGTTGTAAATGTTAAAGAAACGGAAATGGAATTGATTTATTAGACGTTTTGCAGCATTAAATTATTAATATTTAAGTATACGATTTCTTGAAATAAAGTCATTCCTTTTAAATTATAGGCAAAAATCCAAGTCAATTTGTGAAATTGTTAGGAATTGTGAGAATAGCGTGGAATCAAAGGCGGCTGAACCTCAATCATCGCTTGGGTAAGGAAAAGAAAACCGAGGCCGAGGTGACAGGAATTAGACATTTCTATTGACTTATTAATGTGGATTGATTTTTTTAGAACCATAATAAAACGTCCATATTCTTCTTCTACTCCAAGTATTCCAAAGACTATTGAAGAAATGGATCCTATTATTTCTCAAGGAATTCCAACAAAACCACCTTCTGATAATGCTTCCAATCCGGAAACACACTCATCGTCAACCCTATCCGTCTATTGGACACCACCAACTTCATTAACCCTCTTTCAAATATATAGCTCATCTCCACCAACTGAAACAAATGACCTCACTACTGCCTAAGGTCAACTTAAAAAACTTATTCTAAACTCACAATTTTTCTTCGGTTACGACATACGCACGTATTATACTTAAATCTCATTCAATTTGAGTTTAATAATTTATGTAATTTTCATTAATTACCAAGCCTGTGATTTTCCTTCCATAAAATAAACTTTAAGTTTATTCTTAACAAAAATAATTGTCACTTGTTAAGCTGCTTCACTTTATGATAAAATTACATGCAGAAAATTTCAACTTGCATATTGATAAATTGCAGTATGAATTCCAATAATTAGAGCTTGGAACGAAGTGCGTCCGCAGTCATTTTCCACCAATTGGGACGCTTTTGACTGTCAGGTACTTCTTGCATAGATTGTTGTAAATGTTTGTACACATTTCCATCACTCATACCTAAAACTGAATTTAGAATAAAATCTGGTGGGGCAATAGCGTCTGCGAGACAGACTGCATCTTTTTTCAATTCTTGACAGAGAAGGAGTATCGCTTCACGTATCAAATGAGCAGATGAAGGACCTTGAACATAGCCACCTTGATAGAGTGTACCCAAACGTTTTTCCAGACTCCATAATCCAAATAGTAGAAACAATTTTCTAAATACTGATCGTATTGATACAGGGATGTCACTTCGGTTTAAGAGTTCTGTAAACTTTTGTAACACACATAATTCTATAAAGACAAGAGAAACGGCCTGTGCATGATAAACTTGGGATTCATTCCTTGTAACAAATGAGTCCTTTCCTCCTTGGAGATTTGAATTAATCTTTTGTGTTGTAGATTCCAACAAAAAACACAATAGCCATTTGTAGCCACTTAATATCACGTCCTCCTGGAGCAATTCAGAAATATTCTGTGGTCTGAGTTTACTTTTTGATATTGACTCGGCATCCTTCAGAAACAAAAGTGAGCCAAGTGGAGCTATAATTTCATGTCGGTTTGCATTTGACCAAATCCCAAGTAGCCAGTTGCTAGTTTGCTGGAGAAGAACGTTATTGTCACCTGTTCATATTATAAAATTATTATTCTTATTACAGTTTAGTCTCAGCATTATACCTTCATAGGTACAGTTTGCATCATTCTCATCACGCAGGTGACCAATCCCAGCAGCTTTTAAAAATCCATGTCCACCACAAGCTTCTCTCGCCTCTTGAATTCCATCTCGTGCTAACCAACTTGCTAAAGGTTTGGCAGATGAAGATACCGCGTGTATCTCGGATCCAAGAGCTGCTAAGTATGATTTATCTTCACCAGAGTATTGACTTATTACAAATTGAGCATAGTCACTGTATAATGAGTCTCCGAAATATTTAAGAATATAAGTAGCTGCAAGGTAAGGAAAAAGTCGATACTGTTGTAATTGGTATTCTATCACTGGAAGTTCTTCCTCGTTGGGTCCAAACTGCCTTCGAACTGCAGAATATCGAATAGCAATTGGAATGGCTTTGCTTAAATTCCCAGCACACAAACAAATTATTCCAATTCTGCCTGCAGATAAATTCCCTAAAGATGCACCTGTATTAAAAATAAATCCTATATTTTAACAAATTCTTTCAAAAAAGTGAATTTACCAAAACGCTTATTAGGATCCTTATAAGCAGTCACATATGTTCCATCTTCAGTTACATCCCCAGTTTTATTCAAAAGACAATCTTTATTAATGGAATATTGGTCGAACATCATATACCTTCCACCATAACACAATTTTCATTTACAAAATTGTTTTTTTAAATAAAGTTTAGCATTCAATTACCCATTGTCCAATCCATTCAGACCAAGTTTTGGTCCCATATCTCCTATTCTGACACCTGGAAATGGCAGCATAGTCTTTGGATCTCTGATTGGAACAACGAAACCGGACAACCCTCTGCACTGATTCTTCGGGGTGTAAAGTTGAGCAAAAACTATTGCATGTGTTGCAGTTTTAGCTGAATTTAGAAATAATTATTTAATATTTCTCATAAGAAATCAATAAATATTTTATAAATTACCAAGATTTCCAGACCAGCATTTTGCAGCTTGGAAATCAGGAGTATGTAGTATGAATTTTTGAGTTTTTACATCAAATTCAGCCCTTGTTCTCATTGCTCGTGTATTTGTACCATGACTGACTTCCGTTAGGGCAAAACAACCTAAAATCTAAACAAGTTATTGTAATTCGTTGATCTTATTTAAATTAATTGAAAGTTTACTTCCGTATTTAAAACGCCTTCAATATAATCATAATGTTTTGCAGTCCCAAGTCCTCTTATTGCTTGATTGAAGAAATCGTAATACAAAGTCCTTTTGGCCGATAGCGACCAATCGTATTGTCCTAACGCTACCATCAAAGCATTATTCTAAACAATTGAACTAAAAATTAGCTTTTGTTGAATAATTTATTAATTTCTCCAATTTTAAACCTAACCAATCTTGGATCCTCAATCAATTCTTCATCTGTAAGGAAATTATGTTTTATGACTCGCAGAACTCGTTCCATTGTAATGCGTCGCTCCTCGTCTAGTGACCTTGACACCCATGTTTGTTGAAACAAAGGGTCGTCTTCAAGGACTTTCCAAATTTTATACTAAAAGGAAAAATTAGCAATATTTCAATCATACAAAAATTTCTGAAGTCTCTAAATAAGAATAAAACCTTAAAACGAAGAAGTTTGTCATCTTCAATGATGGAACGAACAACCCTCCAATCACATGTTGCCTGTTTTCTGTACAAATCCAATGGCCCCCTTGCAAAATCCTGTGGTATCACGTCGTCAGCTTCAATCACTTTGTTCCCACCAATAATGGCAGCCATACTGGACTTACCTCATGGATATTTACTCTAAAAATCTAAAATTCCTGTGAATTCTAAAATGTCAATGATAAAAATTGAGGTATGATCTTGGCTTTACCTGACTATAAACTCAAACTTCATCTCCAAATTTTTATCTTCTCCTCTTGAGATCATCAAACTTTGTGTTATTATTTTTACATAAAGGGCAAGATTATACTCTTTATTCTTGCTTGACCAGTTACTCCCAAGACGAACTGAAATGTCTGAAGAACACGTAAATACACTTTACTTAAAGTAACTCAGTCTAATTTTCTTTAAGCAACGATAATTTCAAGCAACTTCCAACAAAATTTTGGGAAAATCAATGCGTTTATTCGACTCTCAAGCTTCCATTCCATTCCTCCAATCAATACAATTTTTCAAAAATTATGATTACTTTACTATTAAATTATGTTCTTTCAATTCAATTCCATGTTGCATTTTCCTTCCGTTTTCTGATTTTCCACAAACTTGAATTATCGGCAACTGTTTTGGAAGAAGTTGTGTGATTTTCCAACAGCGTGACGCCGTCCAGTGTCTGGGTATGGAGTATGACGTCTGCCATTATCTGCTACATAAGCTGCTGGAAGAAGTGGTGGTTGTGTACCTTTAAATGTTTCATCCTGAAGCTGTTTAGCAACAACATCCTAAAATAAAAATGAATGTGTAATAAAAAATCCATTAAAATTTATTGATTATTTTACCAAACATGAGTCCGCAATGACTTTCATCTCAGGTGTAGCAATTACGAGAAAAGCGTGGTCGTAGACATCATGGCACCCCGAATCAATGCAACTTTCACAGAGATTGAAATTTTTACACTCCATACAAGAATAACGAAGTCCTTCTATTGGGATACCCTTCTTATTTTTGGAACAATTTGGACCGCCACAACAGAAGCCATCGTGCTTAGGTTTCGGTGGTGGAGGGTGACCAATTTCAGTGACAACGCCAAGACGATCCAAAAGATTTGTCTTGTCCTCAAAAGCCAAGAATTCCAATTTTCTATTCCGAGCTACCTCCTCTGTCATTAGATAACATTCCTTACATGTCGAAGGTACTGAATCCATGACCAGATCAATTTCCTCCTCGTCATATGGATTTTCTTCAAACTTCGGTGAACATTTTTCGCAGAAGAGATGACCAAAGGTGCATTGAAAGATTTTGTTTCCTTCAAATGGTTGATAGCAGACGGGGCAAACTAAAGTCTTGTCAATTGTCAGAAGTTGAGCCTTAGCACTCCACGTTGGACGCAATTCTTCAAGATCAGCAGGGATTCCTCTCATGAAGTTTGGCAAAGCCATGCCCATTACTTATTGGATTTCTACGAAATTAATTTATGGGAAATTCTCCTTCAGATTTGAACTTTGAAGAATAAAATTCATTGATGATTCTTTACATTCGTTTCCATGGTAATTAATTCAATCTTGAAAAAATTCAACACTAAGACATATTTTTCAAGATGACTACTCGATTCGTCAGATATTGTATACTTACTTGTCCGTCGCAAAGACTGACAATACAAGAGAAACTCTTGTATTGCGCCTGCGCATAAATATTTCTAAATTTCCAAACGAATGGTTTTATTCTGGCTTGAAATATTTAAGACATTTTATAATATAAATACACACAAACTCCAAACATCGAAGAACAATAAAAATTCTAATAAACTTTTCCCTATTTCATAAAATCATTACAAAAACACTAGAAAAACATCAATTTGTTAAGCTGCATTGGTTTTTTGAGAAAAATACTGCATTCAGCTTTAGCTAATTTTTTGAAAAGAAAACAAACTTATACTCTTAACACACTTTAATAAAAATCACATTCAAGGCAAGCAGGGAAGTCAATTTTTGATTATTTAGTTTTGAACAACATCAAGTAAAACCTCAAAGTTTCAATATATACTAAAGAAGGAAAGGAGGAGGCAGTACTGTAATAACCAATGATCGAGATTCTATTCCTTGAGCACGTATGTTACAAATTTAGGAAATAGAATATGATCTTAGGAAGATTTGATTGTAGGGAAGTTGAATTTTTTTCTGTTTGATCTTGACGAGTACGAGACTTAAACAAATGTTGTAAACGGATAACTTTCAATTTCATTATTAGTAAACATGACAAAGCGATGATTGGGGGATTCTTTTCTTCTGTAACTGATTTTACCAAAGACCAGACGATCGGCCTCCAGGCGGATTCCTCACTCGAATACCTGTTCGCTGTTCTACAGCTAAAAAAACAAAAAAAAAATTAGTTTTTCTGTTTATAGCAACTATCAACAGGCAATATTAAATAATAATTAGAAAAAGCAAAAGTTGGAGAAAATAAGCAGAGGAAAATGAAAATAAAGTCAAAATAAAAAATAATGGGATTGTTACATGTATTTATTTTAGGCATGCTCATTTGGGTTTTTGTTTGAAGTATTGTTCACCATAATCCTAAAAATGAATTATTTACGTCCAATATTTGTATACTGAGTTTCTGAATTTATATTTCAGTTAATAATTTTTAATAACCTGACGAAAACCCTCCAGGAGGGGCTTTAACTCTGATAGCTGCACGTTGTGTTTCAGACTTTCCAATTTCATCCATAACTCCTGTACTGGCAGAAAGTGAAGGCTCTGGAGAGGAATTTTCCGGTGCTAAGAAGGGAATTTACAAGACTTATAACAAAAACATAAACAAAATCAACATAAATATGGGTGGAATAGCTGACAAAAATAAAAGTAGCATCACATATTTACTACAATCGCAATGCATTGCAACGCATGACGAGTTAAGTATTTAAATCTCGTGATTTTACAACCTAAAGTAAAATTATTGCAATGCTTACGTGGAGTATCTGATGCTACTGAGAATGTAGATTCCTGCTGGTTTTTAACTCCAGTTGGTGACTTGATTCCATCATTTCCAAATATGGTTGAAACTGGAGTCACAGGCAATGCAGCTGGAATTGGAGCAGGAGCATCCATTTTTCCATTTTCTGAAACTTTTAACTTATCAATTCCATTTTGGGCCATGCTAACCATTTCTCCATCATAGCCATCTCTTGCTACTGGTTTTAATTCAGCCACACGTTTCTAAAGAAATATAAAATTACACGTTTAAAAAGAGAGTGAAAATGTGAAATATTAAGTTATTAAATTATTACCCCTTCACGTGATTTAACAGGATCGTAGACAAATGGAGCGAAGGGTGCTCGTGAGATATAGTTGCCATAGCCTTGAAGAACTTTGACTTGCCCTTCATCAACGCACACTCGGCCACCACAGACTACATACTCTACAACTCCATGACAAGTCATTCCCTAATTTAGAAATTAATTGTTAAGTACTAACAAAACAAAGAAGAATGGAGATAATAAACTTACTTCAAAAATATTGTTGTCAGTAGCATGATGATGAGTTTTTGCTGAGATAGTTCTCGTTTTCTTTGGGTTCAAAATCACAATGTCAGCATCTGATCCAACAAGTAACGCTCCCTAAGAAGAGAAAGTGATTAGTTATTTTAACAAAAGGTGACAAAAAACAATTGAATCTTGCGTAATAGTTTACCTTTTGAGGATATACATTGAAAATCTTTGCCGCAGTAGTGCTTGTGACAGCCACGAAACGACATGGGTCCATCTTTCCAGCCTGAACTCCTTTCTCCCAAATAACTGACATTCGGTCTTCCAATCCATTCACACCATTTGGAATTTTAGAAAAGTCCCCAGCTCCTTGTTTCTTTTGTTCACTTGTAAAAGTGCAATTGTCGGTTCCAGTAACTTGCAAGTCATCTCTGCACGTGTTACAAAAAAGAATTATTTTTATTTTGAGACAAAAGAACAAAAGTTTCGAAGAAAATACCTTGCAAGTAAATCCATAAGATATCCTGGGGTTGTAGGATCTGGACGCAATGGCGGACTCAACACGTGAGCTAAAATTTAAACAAAACAACGGAAGGGTATTACTTTAACTTTTTTTAGACCTACTTTTAACTGGAAGAGTGAAATTACTTACCGGCAGCATGACGCCAACACTTGTTCCAATAATTAGTCCCATCGGTTCCAAGGGAAGCAGCAATTGGTTCACCAAACACAATCATCCCTTGTTGTCGCTTTGCAGCAACTACATCTCCTGCACTTTTACTCATGACATGAACAACGTAGAGAGGACAATTGACTTGACTTGCCAACATACAAGCACGATTCGTAGCTTCTGCTTCCACTTCTTCAGGACGAGACAATTCGTGCCCCTCGGGTCCCGTAACTCCTGCTGCAAGAACTTTCTTCGTATTCTATAACAGTGAAATGAAAAATTATTTAAAATTCCAGATGAAGAATTTGAGAAAAATTACTTCACAGATGATGTCTCCATTTTCTGCATGAACTTGAGCAATAGCTCCAATTTTCTTACAGTGTTCAAAAACAGCGATAAGTTCCCCATCACGAAGCATGAATACATCTTTGTAAGCCATGAATACTTTGAAAGAATTCACTCCGTAATCACGAACTAAAACTTCCATATCGCTTTTTACCTAATGCAACAAATAAATTTTAATTCTTCAAATAAATTATATCAGGGAGGAATAATTAACCTTTTCAGACCACCAAGTAATTGCGACATGGAATGAGTAGTCACAACATACTTGATCTTCAGCCCATGATTTCCACTTTTGATAAGCTTCCAATGGTGATTCCCCTTTTGAAGGGATGACGAAATCCACTAAATGAGCAATGGTAAAAATAAGTGTGATAAAATATGTTTTGTACAAAGCAAGCATTACGAATCATAGTAGTTCCACCAGCCACAGCTGCTTTTGTTCCAATATAAAAGTCATCCACTGACTTCGTTCCCATAAAAGGCATCTGCAAATGAGTATGTGGATCGATTCCGCCGGGCATGACATACTGGCCCCGAGCATCGATGGTGCGAGTCCCACCAGGAATAATTAAGTTCTTTCCAATTTCTCTGAAAAATGACATTTTAAAAGTTACGATGAATCTTTAAAACATTTTTTTTAAATTACTTGATGCTCCCATCTTCCACGAAAATATCCCCATCGATCATTCCATCCGCATTCACAATTTTCCCACCTTTTATCAGAAGTCGATTTTGAGAGCTCTAAAATGACAATAAAATATTACATCTGTAAATAATAATTAATTAATCACACATTATTTTACTTACCTGAAGGTGAATTGGAACCTTCTTTACTGGATTAGCTGCGTTACGCGAAGCCATTCTTTTTATTCTTTTAGGGCAATAAACAGTCTACGCTTGGAATTGGAAAATTAGATTTTTGATACAGTCACGAAATGTGAAAGAATGTCAAACGCCTAAAAGAAAAACAAAGAGATGACTATTGGTGACGATGATATGATGGTGGGTCAATAAATTCTTATTTCCAGGATTCATCCCCTAAAAAATCCAGTGCGCAGTCACACCAAAAGGAAAGGATGCGAAAACGGGTAACTAAACTTCGGAAGAAGGGAGAAGATGAAGTTTTGATAAATTCTTAAAATAACTTCTGGAAGACTTCCATACAGATCGTAACCCTTCCTAACGGATTCTACAGCATCTTAGTTTAAATTTCACTGTTAATGTTTTCATTTTAACAAAAAAAAAAACTAAATTCTGGTTATGTTTGTCAAAAACTTTACTACAGAAAAAAATGGATTGATTTAAGTGAAGCCTTTACTTATTCATTCATTACATGCGAAACGAATATCTTTTTAACAACCACAGCAGCATTTAGCGTGCTTGCAAAAACATGTCAATCTTAATAATACATATCATATTTTAGACAAGCATCAATAAGCATTAAAAATACTATTTAAAGAAACGTAAAATAAAATGAAAACATTTACTTAATTAAATGCAAAAACACGAAATTTTAATTCAACACAAAGACTACCTGAGCCAGTAGTGCAGTGTTTCTAAATTAAATTTTTATAAACTCAAGGTTTTATTATTTCCTTGATTTTCATCTTCATCACCATTTTTATTCTTTACTATTATATGTTAATTTAGCTTATTTAAGATACAAAAACCGGATTCTGTATTCAGCTCTACCATCTGCGTTTTAACGTAAATCAATCCTTTTCGCCTTGGTCTGCCTGCCTAACCCAGAAATCGAACAACTGACCCATTGTATTTTAAAGTAATCCGAAGCCTAAAAATGCTAACATGAGTTTACCATCAAACACTTTACTTTTCTACAGAACAAAAGAAAGAACGCCTGAATGGAATCAAATAACAGAGAGAGAGGTAGAGCCCGCGTAAGGCATGGTCAATTGCAATAGAATTGGTAATTAGGATATCAACAAACAACAATACGTTATCTGACCTACCTGACAGTTGATTAGATTCAAATATAACAATAATTCGGTAGAATTGAGTGAAGTGAAACGAATTGATAGATAACATACAGACATGCATTAAGATATTTGACCTGAATTTACTTCAATTGTAAAAATAAATTGGGGAAGTTAACAACACAACAAACCAAAATTAACAGCAAGGACTTTTCCCAATTTTCCTTTGCTTATGCTCTACTAAAACTAAACTGGTTACCAAATGAAAGCACCAAACGCAAAGCCAGAAACGAAATAAATTAATGGACTGGACTGGAAACTGGAACCGATCGGCTGGCTGATTGAATCGATGGAACTTCGAACTCAAATTTATGGTTTAAAACAAAGAAATTTATGACACTTATCTCATCAACTCAAACAACGAAATTAACAAATGATAATTATAAAATTGAAACACTTACCTCAACAATTAGCCGGCAAATCAAGGAAACAAGCCAAATCTTCTCTTTTGTCCTCTCTCCTGCACTGACCAAACTCTACTAAAAAACTTATGGAAGTGAAGTGGACGAAGAAGAGGGATCATGTTGCTGTGCTGTGGTGGGATTTTTGGAAAAAATGAGAAAAGAGGCGATGGACAATTATTTTTTAACTTCAATAATCATCGTGATGAGAATGAGATGATGCTCATAAGATGATTATTTTTGAAAGTTTTATGAACAATACTTTATTCTGAATTTACACATTTTTTTAAATTTAAAATAATTTTTTATGCATCAAAATGGTAAAAAAAAATTTTGAAATTTTTTTTAGAATATTAATTATTATGGTTAATTAAAGTAGAAACACTTTCTCAAACTCAAGGCAGTTAGTAAGTGCCATGTCACCTGGATCCAGGAACCTCGAGTTTGTGAGGGTTCCTGTCAGTTGTGTTGTGGTTGTGGGTGGGTAGAATAGTAAAAACCATAAAATCAGCTGAAACGGAAGGCCTCCTCAATTAGTCATTTCTCTTCTCTTTTCTTTGTCAAAATTCAAAGTTCATCTGTGTTGTCTTCTATTGTCTTGTCTTCTGTTGAGATAATTTAATTTAACCAAATTAAATGCTGATAATGTAAAAGACTGATGAGCAAAAGGAAGGAGTGTTATATTTATTTTTAACTTCACCCCTCCCTTCCTTTCTGTTTGGTAAGTTATTTTTTATTTTAATTTTAACCAATTACAATATCCATTTTCTAAAAATTGAATGTTAAATTTTGCATTTACTATTGTTTAGATAATGACGAAATTATTGGAATCAGGCTCAAGTAGTCAACCAGATTCCAATTCAAATCCTCATTCTTCAATCTACCCTGACAATGGAAATGAGAATGAAGACATCAACGCTATTAAAGTACATAGCAGCAGTAGTAGTTCTGAAGCTGGAGTTAGTCATCCTGTAACCGATCAAATAACCGACGAAAATACTTTTACCACAGCATATTTCGCAGACGAGATCGTCCATATACCTGATCGTGATTCTGTGGTAAGCTAAACCCGTTCAAATAAAAAAAAAGGAAACAATCAAGCAGTTTTTGTTGATGTAGAAATTCAGCTTCCGTAAGCTATGGGCTTTTACAGGCCCTGGATTTTTGATGAGCATTGCTTATTTAGATCCAGGAAATATTGAATCAGATCTACAATCTGGAGCTGTTGCCCAATTTCAAGTAAAGTTAATTAAAACAAAAATCTAAACTCAAATTGCTAACTATTTAATTTATTATAGCTATTATGGGTTCTTATGTGGTCAACTATTTTGGGACTGATAATGCAAAGACTAGCTGCAAGACTTGGAGTAGTAAGTGGAATGCATTTGGCCGAAGCTTGGTAAATCATGTTTACATATTCATATTCATGGGTCTTGAATCTAATATTAAATTCGAATATTACAGTTACAGGAGGTATCCATTTTTCCCTAGAATAATCTTGTGGATTATGGTTGAAATTGCTATAATTGGATCAGGTTTGGAAAATAAGCTTATTTTTGTAAAGACTTCTGTTTATGATTTTTTTTTTTGTTAGATATGCAAGAAGTTATTGGCACGGCCATTGCATTTTATCTCCTTTCGAACAAAGCGTAAGATTTTCACCTCCACATCCTGAATTATAATTAAAGCTTAATGTATTTTGTTAGGATTCCCCTTTGGGGTGGGGTGCTAATTACAGTAGCTGATACGTTTACATTCTTATTCCTTGACAAGTACGGACTAAGAAAACTTGAAGCATTTTTTGGTCTCTTAATTGGGGTGATGGTATTCTCATTTGGTTATGAGGTAAGTAATATTATTTTGCAAAAAAGAATATTAAGAAATTAAACTTTATCTTATTTTTCAGTATGTAAAAGTTTCTCCAGATCAAGGAAAAGTACTTGAAGGAATGTTTGTCCCTTGGTGCCACAATTGTGATCATAAGACATTAATTCAAGTAAGAAATAATATTTTATGTATTTATCATCGTCGTAATGTGTTTTCATTTAAATAGGCTGTTGGAATCGTTGGTGCTATAATAATGCCTCATAATTTATATCTCCACAGTGCTTTAGTTAAGGTATTTATTTTAAATAATTTTTTAAATGAAAGGGTAGAAAGTTTAACTTATTTCTTCTAATTTCAGTCAAGAGAGGTTGATCGATCAAAAAAGATTCAAGTCAGAGAAGCAAACCGATATTTTTTCATTGAAACATGTGTGGCCCTTTTTGTGTCATTCATAATAAATGTGTTTGTCGTATCCGTATTTGCCGAAGGAATGTACCACAAGACAAACAACCAAATATTAACAACTTGTATTGACAACAACAACAGTCATGCTAGTGTTATCCCGGTAATGCCTCAACATAAAATGAATAAGTTAAAATTCTAAAGTTCGATTTTATTTTTATAGGCGGATGATGAATATTTCGAGCCTGATATTTACAAAGGAGGAGTATTCCTAGGATGTACATTTGGTGATGCTGCAATGTACATTTGGGTAATATTTGCAAATTTTATTCCAGAGCATACTCATTACTCTATCAAAATAATGCTTACTGTTTACAGGCGATAGGAATCCTTGCTGCTGGTCAATCATCCACTATGACAGGAACGTATGCTGGACAATTCGTGATGGAGGTGCCTACCGCTTTATATTATAATTTGTAATGAATGTATTAACGTATTATTTGTTGATTTGTCAGGGATTTTTAGATTTGAAATGGTCTCGGTGGAAAAGGGTTCTCCTTACTCGTACTATAGCAATCTTACCTACATTTCTTGTAGCCAAATTCCAAAATATTGAAGATTTGTCAGGAATGAATGATTTATTAAATGCTCTGATGTCCTTGCAGTTACCATTTGCACTCCTACCACTTGTATCGATGACAAGTTCCGAAAATATTATGGGGAGCTTTAAAAATGGATTGTAAGTGAAATGATATATCGTGTTCATAATTGGGGATAATTGATTTATAATTTTCTTTTTTAAAGATTCAATCGTATAGTCTCCTGTGTCCTTTCTGCGGTTGTGATTAGCATAAATTCCTATTTCGTATATTCCTATGTTACTATGAATTTTTTAACTGGAACATCACCATGGCTCATCTATACTGGCTTAGGAATTTTTGGCTTTCTTTATCTCGCCTTCTGTTTGTATTTAACACTTCATGTTGCGGGTAAAATTTGTCAAGTATTTAGTTACATTCATTCTATTACATTTAATTTTTTATTGTCTAGTATCAATGGGTGTTGAGATTTTCGACAATACTTGGGTAAATATTTTCTCAATTGTCCGTTTTTCCACATATTTAATTCTTGAATTTTGTTTTAGTTCTTAAGGAGTATAGTACCTGTGAAACAACCAAAGGTTTTAGTTAGTGATGGATCGGAGAATTATGGGTACGAAGGAACCATAGAATAATTTATTATTCTTAAGAATTCTTCTTGTCCTATCTTAATCTGTCCTTTACTTCGTTTATCTACTCACAATTTACTAATGTTGTAGTACCTAAATGCAGGTCCATCGTATCTGGTCCTTACCATCATCGGCGCCATCACAAGCAGATACTCAATATTGTTTCCTAGTCTCATACAATTCTAAAATAATGGATTTTTGACTTGCATTTTCTCCAAATAATATTCCTTCCTTTCTTGTATTTTGTTTCTTCAAACGGGACGAATAAGTTAACCATCATCACAATTTAATCGTTCAGTACTTTATATACTGCTCACTTGTCAATTGTAATTCTTTGAAATTAGTTTATCATTAATATCATCACTTATTTTTTAGGAGTAGAGTTTTAATTTGGTCTACTACGTTAGTGAATTTGACTGAATATATTAAATTATATAAATTCTTCGAATATGGACTATAATAAAACAGTTGCGATTGCAAGTTACTACTACATAAGCTACGTTTTATTTTAAAATAAACCCTACTATTATTGCCAAGTAATTATTTTCTAACTAAATTGTGAATACTACGTATTCTGTATTTCGATACACCGCTTGGATTTTTTATGTTGATACAAAGCACTGTTTGATGTAAAATCCACATCACATACTTCACATTTCCAATGTTTTTCCTTAATGTGACAAATATTTAGATGAACTTTCATTTGACTACTTTCAGTAAATGTTTTTGTACAAAGTGGGCATTTGTAGGGTCTCTCACCAGTATGAATTCGAATATGACAAATTAGATTGTTCTTCTGTCTAAATTCCTTCCCACAAACATCACATTTGTATTCCTTCAAATTATCATGAATCTTCATATGCTTCTTCAAACTTCCTTTTGTCCCGGAGAGATGTCCACATTTTGTACAATGGAATGGTTTAATTGTGGATTTGGTTTTAATGTGTTGGATTAATTTTGGTGTATCTTCAATTTTTATTGGATTCCATCCATCTGAATCACAAAATCCAATTCCATATTTCACTCGTAAATTATTCATTAAATCCACAACATCATCAATTTTCAGGAGTACACCAAAATCACCCTTGTGAATACGCATATGAGACTTCAAATCCCCTTTCCATCCAAATTGTTTTCCACATTTTTTACATTTGTAAGGACTTTCATCTGAATGTACTCCAATGGCGTGACGCTTTAATGTACTCTTGGATGATGCTGGATATTTGCAAATTGTGCAAATGAATTTGCTTTCTTTTGTGTGGGTTATCATATGTCTCTTAAGTTCTGAATTTGTTTTGAATTGTTTTGTACATTTTGTACATTTGATGAATCCTTGTCCAGTATGTATTTTCAAATGGATGTTTAATTGTTGTTTCGTTATGAATTTTCTATTGCAGTGTTTACATTGGAATGGTTTTTCTCCAGTGTGGAGTCTTTTATGGTTCTTCAAAATGTCGCTTCGTTTAAATTCTTTTTTGCAAATATTGCATTGAAATGGTCTCTCATTGGTGTGTGTGTGGATGTGCTGGAACAACTCAAATTTAGTTTTAAATGATTTTTTGCAGAATGTACATGGAAATGGTCTCAAGCCAGAATGGTCTGTTTTTAAATGCTGTTTTAGAATAATCTTTGTTATATACTTTTTTCCACACTTCCGGCATGAGAATTTCGTTTGATTAAATTTATATTTAGACTGTGAATGAATTTGTTGAGAAGTAGAATTGGGGTAGTTGTGTGTTCCTTTGGATTTTGAATACATTCTTCCTAAAATAAAATAATTATTTTTTATTTTAATTTATTTTAATTGGAAATTTACTTAGTGCTTAAATTATCTTACTTTTGTTGAGCTAACGAACGGTGTACACAAATTGAATTTCTAAAATGCTTTTTAAACTAAACCGTATATTTCAAAATCCAGAATTGAACTGAAGTTTATCTTTCCGTTTCTTGTAAAAGATAAATATTCTGAATAATCTGAATACCAGAATAATGGAAGTGTATAGCCATAGGAAAACTATGTATTGGAAGATAGACCTAGGTTTGCTATTTTTTTTCCCGCCGGGCGCCAGAAAAAAAATAGCCGATTGTCAGATCTGAGCCGCAAAGTAGTGTTAAACGCCTGAAAATAATTTTCTTTTTATGGGAAGTTCTTAATAATGTTAGGTAAAAA
>JAQGCN010000471.1:0-20794 GCA_034699725.1 Friesea truncata
TTTTTTTTTCAATATGCATTTCTTTACGACGAAGCCATTACTGTCTGCGGCTGTTGCGGATTTACTACGTATTTTTAGTAATTAACATTACTAATTGAATTGACTGACTTAATCCTTTACCACTAATTTATTAAAAATTGTTTTTTAAAAAGGTGAAAAGAGAAGCGTCTCTTCAAATCCTACCATCAACCAATATTCGTATGCTTATTACCCACCTGGCAAACATCCCTATTGCTTCCTTCCCAATATTTCAGGTTTTTTATTATTTTCATTTTGAAATCATTGTTTTTATAGTTAATTAAGAATCCTGGAAATAATTTATATTTATTTTTAGGTGGAGTTGGAGGATCAATTAGTATTTCTAAGCAAGCAACACGAAGTGCCGACGTAACTGGTGAGTTAATGCCTTTCATTTTAGGGCAGCTTCAAACTTCACTAGAAAATTACAGTGTTTCGGACAATAATAGCGGGGGTGATGGGTCGCTGTTGCGTAGTAATAACAGTGCTAGTGGTAGTGGTAATAACATTTTTAGCATTTCAAATCAAAATACTATTAGCAATCCTAGCCTTGGAAGTAGGCATATTAGCCCCCCACATTCACATGACTTACAATTACCTTCTACCTCTGCGACGGCAGAAGAACAAACTTCAGGAATCGAAGAATGTCTCTTCGACTCTGGTACAGAATCAGGAGAAGATGTAGGATCCCCAGATTCAATTCCACCTCCAGCTAGGAAAAAATCCTCACCTGGTGAATTTATGTCATTTATGGAAGGACTCAAGCATTCACTCACAAGGGATGGACTTAATCTTCTGTCATCTTTCAGTGGAACTGAATTATCTTCTCCAGCAAAAGGACCTTCCTATGCCCTTCCTATGGGCAAAAGTTCAAATCCCAGCCTTAATGATTCTGGAGTAATTGTTCCTGAAACAGATCTCATTCAACAAGTTGAAAAAGTTTTAAACCAACTTAGAGAATCATTAGTGAAAGATCCTAATTGCTTGAATCAGACGCTGAAGCCTGGTGTTATGAATAGTGGAACGGAACTTATTGCTCTAATTGATCGTCTTAAATCTTCCCTTCTTCAAACAACTCCAGGATCAGGTCCATTACCTGTCCTCGTTGGCTCTTCTCAATCTCCTTCCCCACCGAAGGAACCACAACCCCCAGATTTAATCCCTTCACGGAAACTTCCTTGGGCAACGAATGAATCTGGAGATGGACCATGGAAAATACGTGCAGCTGCTAAACGAAGATCCACAGTTCGATCTCGAAGTATTGGAGTTTCTGAAGATGAATTAGAAGAAGCTAGACGACATATGCAAGAAGAAGCATTTCGGTCTGCACTTCGAGAGGAATCGGCAACAGCAAAACCTGGGAATTGGAAGGAACAAATTGAAAAGCAGTTAAGTGGTATACCTAAACCCAGTCTTCATGAAACGAAACGATTATGTAGCCTCGACGATTCCTTAGTCAAGACTTTAGAATATCAAAAGTTAAAGCCATTTCGAACTTTTTCTTTGGACAGTCCAACGAAAGCTACAGATTTGGATCCGAGTCGTTCATTTTTTACGCCTGAGGAAGTTGTACAAATAGCCATTCACAAAGCAGCTATAAATAAGCAAGTTAATGATGAAGATCGGAGGAGAAGAAGCAGCTTAGCTTCAAGTGCTGAATTTCCTAAGCAACCTGCCCAAGCACCAAGGGATTTCACTTTGGCTCTACCTAAACCATACGTAGCACCTTCATCTTCTGGTGATCAAGAAAGTCGTCCTGGACTCAAGATTCAAAGTGGCCAACTTATGATGTATAACAACAATGGGAGCGGAAAGCCGAAAGTCTCTTCAGAATCACCATCTTCTTCTCTCCAAGCTCTGAAGCAGGGAAGTATTGAGAACGTGCAAATTTCCCTCAAAGAATCTGGAGAATTTCCACAACTTCAGATTGCTATCACGCTTAACACAAACCCAAATCAAGATAAGAGAAGCAATGTGCTGGTGTCAGAGGATACAGAGGCAGCGAATCAGGGACAATTGTCTTCTGATGATTCAACTAAAGCAAATAGATATCGATCAAAGAACGAGCGGAAGAAAAAAATGAAACGAGCGAATACAATTGATGCTCCTCCTTCTCATGATTTTGACGCAGATGATGCAGATGAGGAAACCAAAGATGAAGTAAATGTATTTTCTCAACCAATTTCATTGAAATCAGCCAATGAGCAGAAATTCAGTTCCTTCTTAGAGAAAATGAAGCATGGACCGGAACCAATTCCTAAACCTGCTTTTTTAAATGTCAATGAACGACAATGGAATAGTAGATTTTCTAATTTAAAAACATCATTTGAATCAAGCAGTCAGGGCTCAAGTCCAAGTATTTCACCCATTCCTGCATCTTCTTTTATTAAATCACAGCAATCAGGACAAGGAAAACCACAATTCCGACCACCGCCACCGTTAGAGCAACATTCACCTTCATCAAATAGACCAGTCTGGGCAAGTGGAGGAGATGAACACTTACCAGTTCCTACGTCCAGTGTCAAAAATAAACTGTCAGTTTTTGAAAATAGATCAGAGACTACACCGTCTCCGTATTTTAACAAAATGGCAGAGCAATGGGGTGGGAAGGGAAGTCAAACCACTGTTCAATCTCAATCGTTTCAAAATTCAAATAGAACGTCAATACTACAAAAACGGGATAATTTTGAAAAATTGTCTGAAGAAATACAACCAGTTCCAAGAAAATCAATGGGTTTATTCGCAGCTAAGCAATTCGAACCACCAATTTCTGCTTCTGTTTTTACTCCATCGAATCAGCCGAAACGACCACCGAATTTGTTTGAAGGTGTTCACACTGTTCATGCAACTAAATCGGCAATGGAAGCAATGCAAAGACAGCAGCAGCTCCCTCAAAAATTAAATCCGCCAGTTATGAGCATGAGTAATGAATCCAAGACAATTCCTAACAGGGGAAGTCAAGGTCTCCCGTCATGGCAAAAAGAAACTAATTCCTCAGTAGTTCAACAGAATCCAGTTACTGAATTTGAGGAAAAATCTATTCAATTTCCAGTTCCAAAATCAAATATTGCCCTCAAGAAGACAGAATTTGAAAATCTTCAAGCATTTGGAGGAGTTAATTCTTCGTCACAAGTTAAACAACGTACAAGTATGTTTGAGTCTGCGGAGCCAGGGATTCCTCATACTCCGAAACTAAGCGTTCTTGGAGTGGCGAAAAGTTTTGATGATGCTTACAAGATGAAAGTAGAAAGAAATGAGCAATTATCCAATGGATCTTTCATTTTGAATCAATCTCAAAAAAATCAAAGAGATTTGACGCAAAATGATCCTGGCACTCTTAACTCTCCTGTTGTGTCAAAAGTTATGAGAGGCCCACAGCAACAGAGAGCGACATTTAGTAACAGAGAAATATCATCTCTAGGGTCAGATCACCCATCTGCGCATAGAGTACGTGATGCTCAAGGGACAATTGGACGATCAATTTTTCAAACAACACATGAACCACAGCAACAGAAATTTCCAGCTTTTCCTCCAAGAAACTTTACGATTTCGCCTTTGGCAAAATCTCAATCTGGAGATTCATTGGGATTCAGTCCCCACAAAGTGCTTCCAAATCAAGGGTGCTTGCCAATGCCAACACCGACTGTTATACAATCCCCTTCCATTCCTAGACAAAAAAGTTTATCTGAATTTCCACCACAAGAACCACAGATTCGAACATCATTTCCATCTGAATCTCCAAAATCTTTGTCTCACGCTGTCTCCATTTCTAATCCTGCCCTTTCAACAACTCCAAAATCAGGAGCTTTTCCATTTCAATCTTCTTCCGATCATTTGAAACGTACATCATCCGGCAGTAGTATTTTTGATAGAGCAAAATCACTCTACATTTCAAGTCAAGATTCACTTGGCCCACCTAAATCTCCTGTTACACAACAAAGGAGAAAACCACCATCTTTACCAAATGCTAAGACATTGTTTCCTAAACAATATGAAGCGCAAATGTCACCAGAGAGTGCAGATAAAAAACAAAGAGAGGTAGAAGCATACTTTAAATTTCAACAACAAAACCAAGAACCACCACAACAAGTCCCACCCACACGTCCTTCTCGTTATTTTAAAGGGAAAAATGATGAAAATTACCAGACTAAAATACGTAAAAGTGCATCACAGGGAAAAATAATGAATAGGCAAAAATCTTACTCGGACGGTGATGATGATGATAACGTTGACCAAATATTTGAAAGTTTATTCAAAGCCTCGGGTACGAATTCCCATTATTTCCAGAGTGAAAACTAAAAAATGCATCTTTCCACGGTTTCTGATACTAAAAAACGTAAAAACGTGTGCCGTGTCGTGGGGCTAAACTCACTAAAACCATCCTCCAATTTATCATGCACTCAGACAAATATCCACTTCTGTAGATTTTAATTTAGATAGGCAGGAAAGACAATAAAACTTTTTTAAACTAACAGAAACAAGTAACTTCACAAAAAGTTTTTTTTTGTTAAGTAGATTCGAGTTATTAAGGTTTTTATCTTATAATTTCCAATAAATTAATTAAAAAGGGAAAGGAAAAGCTTCAATTTTTAATTTGTGTCTTTTGGTGAATTGCTTGTTTTTGTTAATAAGCTTTTAATAATTTTGAATATGCATTTATGGGTTGCATCTTGCATAATTATGTTTGAAACAGAGAGCATTTGCACGCGTTAATATTAATTAACTCCGCAGTAGTTCTTTAGATATTTATTATTATTAGCTTGTTATAATTAATTCACAGTGCGTTGTTTTTTTAATATTAGTGTATAATAATTGTATTTAATTTCTTGATTTGTATTTTGTTTCAGTTGAATCAAAAATGGCAAAATGCAGTATTAGTGGAGACACCGAATCTAAAGAAGTTGCAGAGATGAAAGCCAGAAAATCTGCTACTCAAAGTAAGTTTCTGAATCGCTAATTGGTCCATTTTTAATGTGAATTTTTATAGTTATTAAGTTAAAAAAAGAGTGTTAAAAGTGAAAGGTTGACTTTTCACCTTCGATTTCTCGTGTATTTATGTTTCTATTGGATTGTTTTTCATCATTTCATTTTGTAAATCGTTAAAATCTTTCTCAAACAAAATTTTGTTTTTCTTTTTCATCTTGTTCATGATTCAAAGGAAAGTTTTCTCTTATGCTCTTTTCTCTTTTACACATAAAGTGAAAGTCTTTTTTCATTTTTACTGATTCTTTCTCTCTTCTTTCACTCTTTAAGTTTACGATACCTAATTCAGAATAAGTTTATTTTAACTTTTTTTTCCTCTTCCAGAAGTTGAACTTTATACCAGATAATCCAATGAAACTACTTTCTATTCTGTTTTTATGAATTTCTCGATATCATATTTTGATTGGGAAAATTAAGATTTTATTTAAAACATAAAAATGAAATTAATTTTTTCTCTTTCATTTTCTTAAAGTTTTTTAAAAGTATATGGCAGAATTTTCTTCAATTTTTAACGCTGACTCGATTAAGAATAACGTCCAGTCTCCAGATCATAACGTCCAGGGCTAAGTAAACTTATTTAATTTTTGTAAAAATTAGAGTGTATCTGTTATAAACAACTTCCGATTTTAAACTGGGATGCATTTCTGATGTTTATTTCTAAACTTTATGTTTTTTTTATTGAAGACTTTTTGGTTAGGCGATGCTGTAAAGCGATTTCAGAGATTCACGTATAATTTTTTTATGCATTTCGTTTACGACACTCAAATGAATATAAAGTTTTTAGAGCAGCAGTGAAATTGTCGCCATACATGCCTTTAGCATGTAAAAATTGGCATTGGGCTAGCTTGGTCTTGCGGTTTATATTCATAATTTTAATTTGCTAAACAAACGGTGTTGGTATATTATAAAAATGCAAACTGCTTAAACAATTTCTAACTTTAACAATTTAACAGGCAAATCATTGGAGAAAAGTGCAAGTGTCCAAGAATCAAAAACTGCAACTGGATCAACTACGGTTGCAGTTCAGAAACAGTCCTCTGTTTCAAAGAGTTCATACTCAAGCAGTTCTACTGCTACATCAGCTAAAACTACGACATCAAAGACAACATCTGGTTCACCATTTTCCAAATTCAAGGAGCTTGATGAAAAAAAGTTAGTAGTTACAAAACAGTAATAACATGGTTCTTACTTTCTACCACCTACTCTTTTGAACTGACTTTTGCATGTAGACATTTTGAACAAAAAGTATTCCCCTGTAATTCGTTGAGTTAGATTATATATTCCTTTCCTTCCCTTTTCGATAGAGTTTTAGCAATAATTGAATTTACTTGGCTTACTTTAGTGAATTTCCCAACCTCTAATTTTAAGAGGGTGTGATTTTAATTGTCCGTCTATACACAAAAAGTGAACAAAATGGACATTTAAATTCACAAGTTTGGTTTACGTTATAACTTTTGACTTTCCGTTCCATTTCTTCTGACATTTTCTAACTAAAAAGTGAATAATTAACATGACATTCAATTAGCTCATCTGGAAAAGGACAAGGAACCCCTATCTTCAAGTTTACCAATCCTACATTAAAGACGAATGTCCAAACGATGAAGGATTCTTTACTTTTATGGTGTCAAAGCCGCACTCGAGAATATCAGGTTCTGCTTAACTTCATAAATCATTCATTAAAATTCACTGTGTTTGTTCATCGAATCTTATTTTAATACAGATTTAAGCCTTGCTTTTATTAATGCTTTTCAATTTTTTGAATGTGCTTAATTAACTCTATTTATTAACGAATTTTACCTGAATATGTACTTATATTAGATTCTACTTCAATATATCCTGCATCGAGTGTTCTTTTGTAAAAGTATTTTAATTAATTCTTTCTTTCAGAATGTGAAGATTGAAAACTTTTCGAGCTCGTGGTCCGATGGTCTTGCTTTCTGTGCTTTAGTTCACCATTTCTTTAAAGACGAATTTGATTATGAAACACTGTCCTCAAAAAATAAAAAATACAATTTCACGTTAGCCTTTCGTGTAGCGGAGTAAGTGTTTTGATTATTATTATAATTTTTAACCGTTTGCATCTTTCAGTTACGTTATACACATAATGCAATTTATCGTATTATTAAGTTTAAATTATTTTCATATCCGTAAGAAAGGAATTAATTCTAGAATTTTTTATTCATTTTTTAGGGAGAAAGGCGGAATATACCCACTTTTAGATCCTGAAGACATGGTAGCTATGGGAAATAAACCTGATTGGAAGTGTGTTTTTACATATGTCCAATCAATGTACCAGAAGTTGAAAGAACTCTGAAAATTATCGTCTACAAGTAATAATTATAAATCGTTCGCATTTCTCCATAATTCATAAAAAGTTCACTCTACAATCAATCTACTCCACTCAGCACATAAGTGTTAATTAAATATACCTTTAAAAATAAAAAATGTTAAAGTTTAACGGTGTGAATTTGGTGAAATCTATAATTTAAGTATTTCGTGTATTATACTATACTGGTGCTAAATTTTTGATTTTGGAGTTTGTCAATACGTACGTAACTTAAAATGGTGAACCTCCATTTTCTACTCTTTTATCTATTTTAACTTAAACTTTGGTAATGTTGAGGATTGGGGAGTAAGGATTAACAACGTAAAATTGTGTATTATATTTCATTTCCTCTCATTATTTCACGTGCTTCGTAAAAATTTTATCTTGTCTGTAATAAATTTAACAATTGAAAATAAAATGATTGAAAACAATTGGTAAAAAAATCTTGCGTTATGAGAAAAAATTTATTTCAGTTTAGTAAAAATACAAATCATCGAGATTAATTAATGCGATTACAGCAGTATCACATCACAACTAGCATCATCATCACTCATAATAAGCACTCGAGTTACAGATCTTTGGGACGAATGTTCGAAGATCAACTTAATTTCGAAGCATTTCTCAGTAATTTTTCAGTCTTTCAAGAAAGTATTGAAAGTAAGAAAACTCATAGGAATATAACAGAATAGTGTCGACATTTTCATATTTTTAGTAGCAGTATGCTATTCAGAAGATTTTAAGTAGAATAGAAAACAGATGCTTCTTGTGCCTGTGTCTTAGCCCAGTTCAGTCAGTTGATTTTATCGTAAATCAGCATGTAGGCATGCTGGAAAAAAACTTGACACAATGAAACAGGAGCAACCGTAGTATCTGAGACCATAAACCACCTAAAATTAATACTTGATTAATTCTCAACAAACTGTAAATATTCAAATTCTGATTAACCTTACCCTTCTGAAGACTTCAATTTCTCAGGACTTCGGCGAAATGTGACAAAGTGACCAGAAAAAACATCACCTTAAATTGAATTACTTTTAAATTTTCAATTTACAAGAGAATTTTCATCCTGTACCTGTGTGACATATAACACTCATCAATTTGTATTTGCAATTATCGAGTCGTCGATTGGATACAGATTCTGCTGCGTCACCGGATTCAGCTGGAGAGTATGAATTGATAACTTCTTTCCTGACTTCTCCATCAGGATAGTTCGTGTCGTTTACACAATCAATTAGTGAACCATTCGAAGTAGCGTTTATTTTCATTATATCGAGGAGACCTTCAACTACACTCATATCTAATATCTCCTCAAATGGGATATAATCAAACCTAAATTTCATAATTTAAAAGACATGTAAATACTTTACTGGTACACATTTTTTGTATGTATCACCTCTTTCTGGACCCACCACAGTTCCACACTGCACGATTTATATGAAAACACAGACTCCGTGGAAGCTATAGTATTTCCATTTTTAACTTTAATTTAATTTTAATATTTACAAAATACCTTAGTCATGCACATCCTTTTAGCAAAAGCTGATTTCAAAGGTTTACCAGCAAGTTTCGAGCATTTGTCACAGTCAACACTGTAAACAATTGTATGGGCAAAATAATGCTGGATGAGATCACTTAAGGTAAGACATTCATGTTCGCGATTTTGAGGAATTGTAAGCGTGAGATCATTAAAGTATTCAAACTTTAGTGGCATCTAAAATAAAACCAGAATATGAAATTATAATGCGAATAAATTAATTATTCGATGGTTACCTTGGCGCAGCACATAAGGCACTCAAGGGATATGGCGAAACGACCCGCAAATGGATTATTCCAGTCGGTCCATGAAGTGGAAGGAAGATTCTGGTCAACAACAGAAGATCTTGTAACGATGTGATTGTCGAAAGCAGATTTGCCCAAAAGATTGAGAACTCCCGTATTGTCATTATTATCTGAATCAATTATTCCTAAATTCTTAGGCATCCAATTCAAACCATGAGGCAATGGTGGAGTAATAGCTTGCACTGACTGAATCGCATTGAAGAAGTTTCGCCTGTCAATCAGACGTTGTTCATCTGTTAAAGCATTCGTTATTACATTAAAAACTTCATGCGTATCTTGCTCTTGGTTTTGCTCCATAGGAAGAGAATTCCATGCCTTTAAAGCTGAGAACACAATTCGTGGTACTTCAAAACTCATTGTGAGATCGTTACCAACTATATCTCGGTTGATATCTGCAAAATCAAAAGGATGAAATAATAAAAACATTTAGAAAACAATAAATGTGAAATATTACTCACATTTGTTAGCAGTAGATAAAGCAGAGAAAATTCGAAAACTAGGAGCTTTAAAATCTCTGGTTGATCCAAGTCGATCCACATCCTCGTATTTCCTAACATATTCACAGTAATGTCTGGAAGCCGCTAAAGCTTGAAGCAGTGCATTTAGATAACACGACGTTCCAAAATTACTTAAACCTAATACAGTCTGAGTTTTCTTTCCTGGTTCTAATTAGAATAATTAAGAAAGAAAGTTATCCATAGGAAATATAATAAATACATTAATTAAGCTTACTATTACCATATAATTTTTTAGCTGAACTAGTTGTGGTTGTGCTTGTGATCTGGTCGTGTCCTAGCCAAATATAGAGTATAGTAGCTGCAACTGCTGCTATTCCAGTTGCACTATATTTCAACAGCTTCTTACTTTGGATATTTCCCATTATATGTGTTAAAGTAAAGTGATAAACTGAGGAGGAGGAGGTAATTTAATGAATTAAATACGCATTAGGAAAACATTTTTTATAGTTAATTACCTTCGACAGAATTTTGAAGTAAAGAAGTATGATTACGATTAAAAATTTAAATTCAACAAAAATAAAGAGAAACACTTAAATTAATAAATTAAATTACCGACCGAAAAGAAGCACAAAACAAACGAAACGATTTTTTACATTTTAAATTATTTTCTTTGAATCCCGCTTTTTTTAAATCTTAGAAAAAAATTACAAATTTAGGACAGTAACATGTTATAATTTTAACGTCAACTTTACTGTTTTATTTTCATTTCTCAAAATTTTGAAGTTTATGACATCAATTTATGGTGCTCATGTGAGTAACTAAAATTAAGGAATCAAATAATTATTCGTAACGAAAGAAGCTAAGAAAAATATATTTAAAGTAAAAACATTTTTTGACTTTAACCTTTTACAGTTAAATTGTTCTTAGTTAAAACATTCGTAGAAAAAGTTTATAATAAAGATTTATTTATTTTCTTAATAATTTATTAATAATTAACTCATTAAAACCTTTAACTAAAGTCCCTTTTTACACAATAAGGCGACAACAATTTTTTGGCACCAGAGTTCAGTGTCAGTGATTGATCATATTCGTCGTTTTTGGAATTTTTAATTGGTTGAAAAGGAAATTAGAAAACAAATGGAGAAAGGTTATTGAACTAAAAAATTAAAACAATCAACGCATTACACATTTAAATTCATTTCATGAACTTGTTGCTTTGCTTAAGAACGGACGGCATAATTTATAAAATTAAAACTAAAATAAGCTTACAATAGGAATTCATTGTTAAAATATAGGAAAGAATTTTTCAAAAATGCACAAAAGAATTAATGAAATTTGAAAATGAATTTAATTTATGGAAATTTTAATATGAATCCGTGTGAACAATACTACAATAAATTATTCCTTACGTCATAAAAATGAATTAAAGGCGTAACTTAATCATTTTACGCAAATATTGATTATGAATGAAAAATTATCTTTTACAAAATTTCTCCTTTCCAAGTTAGTCATTTAATACTACAACGTAACAAAACAATCAATGATACGAATTGTTTTGACGCACTGAAACTGAAAGCGATTAGCACCTCGTTAATAAATTGCAAAGTAAAGTGTATTTTTTTTATCTATTTTGCGTCGTCCATCGTCCACACCTACCTCCCTGTCTGATAAAATAAAACTCATCCTTCTAATTTTGATTGTGTTACGTCAATTTAATGGAAAAGTAACAAATTACTATCATTGTTTAAACAAATTTTTACATACTAGGGTTTATCTTCGTTCGTAGTATTGTTCTCTCAGTCTTCCAAAATGTAGTTTTCCGAATTTATGTAATACTAAAAAATCTTAACTTCTTATGAATATTATTCTCCAAAATGTCTGAGTCTTCGCGTAGGCTGCCATTTTCAGTCAGCTTTTTGCTATGTATTTGAAGGTTCAGGATCCTTAATTCTGAATGTTTTTCTCAATCGCATAACAAGCTTACTATGGAACTTTTGGCCTTTACTAGAATCGGAAGACGAAGATGAAGAGATCGAAGAACGTGTAGATTCTGTGGAACCATTGGGATTTGGATGAATTGGGGAGTTTATAGCTGGGGCTGATGTACTTGGCCGAATTTCCATTTTCTTAGGCATGTGCCTGCAATAAAATTAATAGACACAATTTATGAACATTTAAATCCCTAACATCAAATTTGAATTGTTTTCGCGAGGAAGATGATGAAGCAAGTGATATGCAAAAGAAATGAATGATTCATGATAATTTAAAATAGTTGAGTAAATTCTTAAACGATCTTAAAAAATAGCTTACGAGGATTGATGGAATGAAGATGAGTGAAGAGTTCCAGGAACTAAAATAGGAGTTGAACCACGAGGATGATGCTTAGATATTACAACTGGCTTCGTACGTTGTGTTCCACCATCACCACCAGTTGTTTCGCCAGGTGAAGTACTCAGGCTCTGACATTCAGACTTTGCTTTCCTTCTTCCAAATCCTGTCGCATTTTTTCCTCTGTTAGCTGCCTTTTGATCTCGTCCATCAATCTTGTCAGAAGTTCGTCGAACTCGTTGTTCTGGAGGGACCCCACCAGAACCCGGTGAACTTGAGTATAAGGAATAGTTCTTCTTTACCACTGGCATCATAAACGCCATAATTTGAATACTTTAATAAATTCAATAACTAATGCTCAAAATGTTTTGAATTAAAATAACGCTAGCCGAATATTTGGTAATCTTCTGGACGGTGGTTCTGAACCCTCTGAATGAGAAGAGGAGGAGGTTGGACAGTAATCGCTCTAGAATAAAACAGAAACGTCAATCAATAGTATTTTTTGTAACTCTTCCATAATCCTACCTAATATTCCTCCTACTACAAATATGTTTAGTGTCAAGAGGAAGTCTATTAAGTTTTTTTTTACAGCGTTTACGTGTTTATATTTAGTTGTGGGAGAACTTGTAAACAATAGATTAAGCAGATTACCAATCAAGAACTGGCAGTGATGTAAAGTAGCATCATAGCACGGATTTTATATAGTTACTGGTTACTGTTTTTTTTACTGTAAATAGAAAATTATTTATAATTTGGATTTGTATGGTTTGACGATGATGACAGAAACGAGAAATATCGATTAGTTTTTATACTACGAACGAGTTTTGCTTTGCCTTCTGCCGCATACATAGCGTATAAGATATAAGGTGTTAGATGTTGCGTGATGTGGTATTGATATTTGATACTGTTTTTATATATAAATTTAATTAAAAATAATAAATATTTTGAAAAAATGAATTAATGTTAATAATGAGAATTATAATTTCATTCAGAAAAAAAAATATTAGATTATGAAGGATTGATTTTGATTTCAATTTATTAAAATATTTTGTAAATCAATACTTATAATAAATTATTTATAAGAGTATAATTTTGTTAATTATACCAATGGTATTTTCTGTATCTAATCATCAATTTCTTTAACGATTATTAAAATAGTTCTAATCAACTAACCAACCGGTGCGGCATTAGCCTTCTTACTTACGAAATTATTAAGTTCGCTTACTTCATTATTCTCAGAAAAGGCGGTTTTTCATTCAAATACCGCTTTTATGATCCTTGTTTTTAAACTAAAAATCAGCACTCTCGTACACCTTTCATCAATTCAATTAACCAACTAAAGATTTCATCCTTAAATATCTTAAATGAAACAGTGACTTTTAAAATATAATCAGAAAGATATAAATAAATTTAATTAATCCATGTCATTATTATTACAATTGGAAATTATTATTAACTTTTATTTGCCAGAGAGAGTAGCAAATGAAGGGGAAAGAGTTTGCTTTTTAGGGAAACGGTACTCTACTATTTATTTTCATAAGATTTATGCCTTAAAAGTTAAAATTACAGTTTTTAAAGTTGAGTTAGTTAGTTAATTTGCTAATTTAATTTTGCGTATTATTGTTTGTGAATGCGACTGGGTCGTCGAAGTTTTAGACTTCGACCCTAAAGTTCATAATGGATGGCGATAATCATCAGTTGCAGCCCGTAAGTGTTATTTATCAATTTTATTAGTTGCATCATACAAAGTGAAGTGTGTAAACAATCAATAAGTGTATTATTGAAAATAATCGTTTAAATTAATTATTCAGATGAGTAGTTTGAGCCCGGAGTGTAATGAGCTGAAGAAGCGTTATGATGATTGCTTTAATGCCTGGTTTGCTAAATTTCTTGAAGGAGACCAAAATCTTTCTGTGTGTGATAAATACCTTACTGATTATCAAATATGTGTGCAGGTAACATGTTAAAAATAAAAGCTAATTTGACAACTTTTTTCTTTTTTAATGCTAGCAATATCACCTAAATTCTAAGTAACAAAACATTCCAGGCGAAGAAGCGAAGTAAAGGACAAAACTGCTCACAGTTTATTGTCATTTTGACGCTTAAAAAGTAATCTTCTGTGAGCAAAGGATTGTCGGCTGGAATTTGGGGGCTTTGCTTAACAACCATGAAATAATGCTGGATTATTTCCATATTCTTAATAAAAACTTAAACTAATCAAAGTTCTTTTTTTTAGGCAGCTATGAAAAGAATGAACATTGATATTAAAGAAGAGGGTGTACAATCGTCAACCACTGCATCGGCTAAAGGAAGTTCTTCTTAAATCCTAAAGTCATATAACTTGTTCTTGTTTTCTGTAACTTTAAAAATAGGCTCAACACCGTCTTATTTAATGTTGTTAATGAAGGGAAAGGAAGTAATAATGAAGTCGTGTTGATTTTGAACTTAATGTCCCGATAATCATTTGAAATCAAATCATCTTTAATGTTTGTTTACTGTAAAAAAATTTGTATTTTTTTCTTATTTTACTTTAAGTTAAAATTAGTAAATTGTATTTCTCTATATTTTTGTGGTTTTAAAGTTGAACATTCATTCAGTCATCTCCGTCTTGATCCAAAAGAATGGATTTGGAATCTCCGGTTTGAAGGTCAGTTATCATTTTCTGAATTTAAAAAATATGGATTATTTACATTTTTAAAAAATAATAAGAATAACCTTACCCCAATAGTTCTCCTACGCTTAGAATCTCTCCTTTTCATCAATAAATAACAGCAACAACTAGCCAATGAGAGAGAAATTATGAAGCAGAAGAGCATGAAAAGTGGTACAACAAATTCAGGACGCCGAATTCCCTAAAATATTATAACAAATAATTAGTTAAATTAACTCTTTATTTATTTTTAAAATTCCTTGCCGTAATTTTTTCCAGAAAGCGTTCCAACTTAATCATTCCAGTTGCAAATTCTTCTTCGGTTTCATCCATGAATTTATCATCTCCAGTAATTGTGTACAGGAAGCCATGCTCACGAGTGTCATTCGATGTATGACTTTTATGGTGTACATGTTTTACAGAATTTGAAATTGTAGCAGTTTCTTCATCTTCTTCATCTCCAACTTCCGAACTTTCCTCATCTTCAGTTACTGTTGAATCAATATTGGTCTTCGTAATGTTTTTGGAGTTCAATGTTTCATTTTGTTTTAAATGAGGAGCTGTTGTAATTGACAAAGGCTTAGCTGTTGTCGTAGTGGTGGTAATATTTTGCTGCACTGGAATCGCAGTATTTGTTGAATTATTGCTACTTGAATTTGTTGGTTTCCGGAAATTATCAATGATATTATTTACTTGAGGTGTGAAGAATATACCAACAACAATGGCTGCACCTCCACATAACATAACAATAACGACAAGAACAACAAACGTGTTAAAACAGCAATTCTTTCGTTGATTTTCTTGAGGTTTTACCATGTAATTTATGGATTCGAGATCTCTCTCATTTTGGGAGAGTTTTGAATATTCTTTGGACATTTTTAGGATCAAATATTATTAAAAGCCTTGATCTTAAATTTTAAGACTGTTCTTAGAATTAACTCTACTTATACGAATAAAGTTCTGATTGATAGGAATGGGTTGGTGGTAAGTTAATTAGCACAAGCCACTACTTACTATTTGTGGTTCGATAGAATATTTTTCTTTTGCGGTTTGGACGTGTCGACTCGACAGCTTTTGATTAAAAATCTAAGGCATTAGCTATTTATGAATATTTAAGTTGTCCATTCCATGAACTCCAATAAACGACTGCCTAAACATAAGTATTGTTTATAGGGGGAATGTTTTTTCTTTGAGACGGCAGGTGATCCTGTCAAAAAGAGGCTGAAATGCGGTTGGCATCTCTATCAATTAATTACACTCCTGTATTCATATTTACAATAGTATTCAATGACTCAAAATAAAGTTAAAAAAAGACAATGAATCTATGCGTGTCGTGGACTAAAGAGTTACTGGAATAATATCCAGTACTTTTAATTGAAGGATTATTCAAGAATAGAAACTACGACGTCTATCACAATCCCCATTTATTTTCATAATCCCAAATTCTGTTAAGACCAGCAGCACCAGATGTGCTTATTTCCAACAAATGTTTATTTCAGTTCCTTCAATGATAAATTCTAATGTTTTCCAAAAGAAACTTAATTAATCCATCCTTCCTCTCCATTTTATGTCAATTCAAGATGTGTCAACTTTTTTAACATTAAAATTATTCAATTTGAATTTGTAAACCAAATCTCTTCTATTTTATAAATACATTGTTGAATAATATCTTTTATTTATAATTTCTTTTTAAAATATTTTTCATAATTTAATTCACAACATGAGGAGGAAATACTCCAATCAATGTCACTAAATATATTAATTTCTTTTAATTTAATTATAATCCCACTCATTACGACATTGCATGGAACTTAATTATTTAGTAAGCTAAAGCTAAGAAAAAGGACGCTAAATGTAATAGTTTATGTTTAACCTAACACTCACCCAGGTAATATTCCATTCTATCCAACTCCTCAACCTCAACTACAGTAATTAGTATTTTCATGATCAAATAAATTAATGAATTTAAAGGTTTTTAACAAATTTCTAATCTAAATTAAGAAGAGGCACTTTCACCTAAAAGACGGATTTTACTTTCAATATGAAAGTCAACAATTACAACAAGCTATGAGACGTAAATGAAAAAAATTTTTGTAAATTTTCCCTAATAATAATCCAAAGAAATAATTAGTTTCAAGAAATAAATCAATTAAGATCTTGGTAAAATTGCACGTTATAAATACTAATCTATAAAAAGTTGCCATAATGTCAAACGAGTACCACATACCATGGTCATGGACAATTTTATGTTTCTTGTAAATTACTAAAGTTAAGTAACCGTTTAGAATAAATGTGCGAGAATTAATTAGTTTTACCAAAGATGTCAAAAAACTTGGAATTGGAAAGAATTTCTTTTTTTACGAAAAAATTATGGTCTAACCTGGACATAAATACTCTCATTTTGTTTAAGTATCACAGTGATTTCCTTCTTAAAAATTCCATTCCAATAATTTCAAGACTTCATTTTCTAAAAAAAATCTATCTTAAATCACATTAATATGTCAAGGTCTAATTTGAAAACTAAGAAACCAATTTATAAATTGTGATAAATGTGGACTCATTTTTAATAACGCCAGCGTACACACGAGCAATTTTTTAGTAAAATAAATAAATCAATTATGATACCCCATTATCAAGGATTCTCTCTAAATCAACAAGAAAAATTGGACTCTTATAAATGAGATCCTCATCTAAAACCTGTTAACTTAAAATAGACCTCGTTTAATATCTAATGTAAGCAAAGGTAACAAACCTTATCAAGTATAAGGATAAGCTACAGCGACAACTCTCAACTAGTATATATTTTGCATTGTGACTTTTTTTAACCTTACAAGGTAAACTCAATGAGAATTGAATTAGTGTATTCTGTCATCACTTAAACTGAAATCCTATAATTAACTTGAACCGGAACGCCTAAACTTGAACTGTTCAAGTACAACATACAAAATGAATTAATAACAAATTGTAGCTAGCAATTTGAACTCTAATCATCATGTTCATTACAGATCACACAAACCCGAAATTGATTACTTTAAACCCCGTACAGCAAAAAAAAAATATCTAAAAATGAAGATTAATTTTTGACTTTTAAATGCTAATGAAACTTGAATCCTCCTCCTTAATTTTTTAAATTAATTATTAAATTATATTAGGAACAATAACATTAGTTACTTAATTTCAGTTAAGAAAACTATCATCTCATCTCATGCAACACTTAAACAACGCTTTAGAAATTCCATTGTGACCTTTGACAATTTGACAAGGTATCCTATCTTATCTCATCTTAATAATCTATAGATATTTCAGTCATTTGTCAAAGTCCTTAACTAAATAATATTTCTAGCAATTTCAAGTTAATGTGATGGTGCAATTGATATGAGTTGGTCTAATTTGAATCTTGTCAATTCAGTTGTTAACAATAGGATCGTATTATCGTACCAAGAAAAATTTTAAAATAAATTAGTTAGTCATGAATGAAGAGTAAATATTACAAAAAAGAGTCCAGTGAAGAAAGCTGGAAAGAATGAAGAAGGAATGAAGAAGAGCCATACGAACGAGATCCTGTCGAACAATTTTTGGTTCCGTAGGATCATGTAAATCATTCACATCCACCTCCATATCAGCCATGTTTGGATCTACCATAGGATTCCACTCACCAGTTTCATAATAAGATGCAAGCATCATTTCTTTTTCTTCGTAAATCTTGAAAAGCCAATCTTGGAAATTTTCTGGTGTAATTGGGATCTAAGAAAATAATATAAAGTATAAACTATGATTCTAATAGAAGTAAAATATTTATCTTACTTTTTTCATACAAAATAGTCTATAATGTATATGGACTTCACAAGGTTTAATATAACCAGAAACTACGGCCAATATATCCAAAGGCTTTCCTTCTGGATATGCTATGGTAATGTCAAGTATATATTTCAATTTTCCAGGAGAATCTTCAAAACCTAATAAAAAATTGAATTTTATTTACTAGTAAAATTATAAAAAGATAACATACATCCAGCATCTCCAGCTTCCTTAGGAAAAGTCCTAGGTCCAATAGTATCAACGATTGCTTGTACAGCACCCATTCTAGGGATCGTTACATGATGAAGTCTCGGGAGTTTATTTTTTTCTGCATATCTTTTACATGAATCAAAATTCAATTAAATATTTCCAAATCCCAAAGTTTAATAATACACCTTACCTCTGACTAATACTCCGGCGTTTGTGAAGAAATCCTCCCTCGGGAAATAATACAATCCACTTTCGTTTCCGAGGAGTGTAAATATCTTTTAAGTAATTCGTTAGCTCAAAAATACTTCGATCTCGAGCATCCTTTCCCTAAATTATTTTTTATTATTAATTGAAATAACAGAATTCCTTAATGCACTTACGGCAACAATGAAGAAATCTCCATGAATTGCAGAAACAACCCCAAAATTCGTATATTTAAAAATACGATCCATTATCCATGTCAAATTTGGAAGGAGTCCTCTTCTTGTGTTAAATGCTGCCATTAAAAGTGGAACGTCACTTGTGGATTGGTGATTTGCCATGACAAGAATTTCATCCTCTACTACGGGATCAATGTTGCTTCCACTCTCCACAACTAAATAAAAGCCATTGTTAATGTACAATTTAAATTAAACAGAAACTTATTCTTTTACGTGTCACATACTTTGATATCCAGCACTGTAGCTCCAGAGTGAGACCATAGCCAGAAGCCAATGAAAAAGACGACCTTCAATATGCCAATAGAAATTCGGATGGATAAATTTAACCGGTAGGAGAAGGAACATCCATACTGCATATGTTGGAATGCAGTATAAATTATTTATGGTAACAAAAACCGTACGAAATGCAATCCACGTTACTCGAATGAGACTGTCGAACATTAGGAGACATGTGCTGTAATTTAAAGAAAAGAAACAATAAATTAATTATTGATCATAGTTTGGAATCGTAAATAATTTCTCTATCTCGTCGGAATCTTACAATGAAAACCTCAATGATTTTCCAATTAGTATTTGTAGCCATTCTTTCAATTTAACACCTTCAAACATCACCACTCCCATTCCTAATCCCTACGTTTTACTAATAATAACAGAAATTAATTTTATGTTTCTCTCTTTAGATTCTTTCATTACATTATTATGTTTGATATAATCAATTTCCATTATTTGATATTAAAATTTACCCAGGAAACAAAATAATAATAATGCGCCTTAACTCTTCCCTTACCAACCTATGTACATTTGTACTAGGTCCAACTGGACCTCCATTACAGCTACCCTTAATTTTGGTCGGACATTTTTGGAAAATTCTGACATCTTCGGCAACTATTTTTACCACAATATGCCGAAAAAAATTTTTCAAAAAAAAATTTTTTTTAAAAGATAAACGATTTCAAAGTTGAATTCCCTATCTAATCCCATACTAAAATTTTCTAACGCCAACCTGAGAAATTCACGGGCCGACCGGGCAATAGAAAGTTATGAGTCGTCAGGACTGGCCAAAATTTCCACTCCACTCCCGCTCCCAGCAAAATTTCCACTCCACTCCACTCCCAGCAAAATTTCCACTCCACTCCCACTCCCAGCAAAATTTCCACTCCACTCCCACTCCCAGCAAAATTTCCACTCCATCTCCGCTTCTAATAAAATTTTCACTCTACTCCCACTCCCAGCAAAATTTCCACTCTACTCCCACTCCCAGCAAAATTTTCACTCCACTCCCACTCCCAGCAAAAGTTCCGCTCCATCTCCGCTTCTAACAAAATTTTCACTCTACTCCCACTCCCAACAAAATTTTCACTCCACTCCCACTCCCAGCAAAATTGCCACTCCATCTCCGCTTCTAACAAAAATTTCACTCTTCTCCCACTCTCAGCAAAATTTCCACTCCATCTCCGCTTCTAACAAAATTTTTCACTCTACTTCCACTCCCAACAAAATTTCCACTCCATCTCCGCTTCTCACAAAAATTTCACTCTACTCCCACTCCCACCGAAATTTCCACTCCACTTCCACTCCCAGCAAAATTTTCACTCTACTCCTACTCCCAGCAAAATTTCCACTCCACTCCACTGCCACTCCCAGCAAAATTTTCACTACACTCCCGGTTGCTGGGAGTGGGAGTGGAGTGAAAATTTTGCTGGGAGTGGGAGTGGAAATTTTGTAGGGAGCGGAAGTGAAGTGG
>JAQGCN010000472.1:0-20791 GCA_034699725.1 Friesea truncata
CAAGAGCAGCCAATCCATACGATTTACTATGGTTTAAAAGAAATGAGTCCGTGGATAGAGTACTGGGACTAGTAATTGAAGTTGTCAAGTACTCCGAATAGTGGAAAATTGACATAATGCAAACATACAACCCAAAAGGAGAATTCCATATAGAAGGTGTTGCATGTTTTACAAGAGTAACCCCCATTGAGAATGTCCAGCCAAGAAATGCAGCTCTCCATAAAACCTAAATTCAACAATTTTATTATTATTCCATCGAAAAAGCTCAAAATTAAAATGGCTCACGTTTAATGCATCCGGATCCAATAGTACAGATTGACCAGGTTGGCGTTGTTCAGTTCCTGAACTTTTAACGAGCAGAAGCATCGAAATTACTAGAAATACTCCGAAAACAATTTCCAGCACACAAGCTCCATAAAGAGAGGATAGTCCTTTCTCTTTAAAGTCAAATTGAATTCCAGAACTAAATATTAGTGCTAAGAAACCCACAAAAAAACCGAATAAACTTATTCTTCCGTTCTTGTGCATCTCAGCGATTGCCACTGTCGTCCCTGGTCTCCTATGCTGTGCCCGGATGCTTGAATTGTTACGACGAGACGAGAGCTGCTGGATTTCTTAAAAAAATTACTAATAAGATTTAATTTATGAAGTTTTTATTTTTCTTACCAATTCAGTGCTTTTTTTTAACTTCTGCTGTTTCTTCAACGTCGCTGATCTGATCGCTGAATTTCTTACTATAATGCTAAAAAACCTAAATCTTGAGGCCTGTTATGTCGTGAACTGTGACTCCTTCTTTTCTTGCTGTTGTTGTCTCGTGTGAGAAGGAGGCCTCTTTTCCAAGTTTTTACGGCAAAAGGTAAACAAAAATACTGTTGGGCTAAAATTTAATTTTAACTAAAGACAAGAACACAATGAATAGATGATATGGATTTAATTTGTTTTTGTGATTTTACTAAATTATGCGTTAATTAATCAAAGTTGTTTTTTTGCAAAATGTGTAGAAGTGGATAGGATTTTAAGTTTGTTTTTTTTATTTGAAATTAAAACCAAAATTAACATTTTGTATTTCTGAAGCGGTAAAAAATTCCAAATGAATGAAAATATTTGTCAAAACTGAATTAAAATTAAGAAATAAGGAAGGTTCCAGGAAGGATGTCAAAATTAAAACAATTTGGCATTCTATCATTTTTAGCCTTCTGTATCGTTGTTGGATGTTTTGCATTTTGTCGTGGATTTTTACTGAATCGTCAAGTACTTACACAAAAATCAAGTCCTTGCAGAAATAATTCATCGTCAGTATTTTATAACCGGAAATCGTCCACTTCATGGTGTAATCAAAATCCTCTTTTTTCGTCTGCCATTTTTGTTTTGATAGATGCACTTCGTTATGACTTTGTTCATCGTATGCCATTTATTTCTGGGCTGTTGAAACGACAAGAACAACAAATCGACGATGCTGGACTTAACGTGTCAACATGTGCTTTCAAATTTGTTGCAGACCCACCAACGACAACTATGCAGAGACTCAAAGCGATAATGTCCGGCACGATGCCTACTTTTATTGATGCCAGTGCTAATTTTAACAGGTTTGTATTAAATAAATTCTTGTAACCACGTTTTAAATAAAATTTATATTTCAGTTATGAAGTATTAGAAGATAACATCATTTTTCAACTTCATGCCGCTGGAAAACGCATTGCTTTCTCTGGTGATGACACTTGGTTGAGTCTTTTTCCAAGATCACTTTTTAATTCTTCATATGTTGAACCACTTCCTTCATTCAATGCTTGGGATCTTGATACTGTTGATCGTGCTGTAAATGCATCAATCATGCGACTTCTTCAGCCAGACCTTGTTACAGATTGGGATGTTTTAATTACTCATATTTTAGGAGTGGATCACTGTGGACATCGATATGGTCCATTACATCCAGAAATGAAACGAAAACTAGAAGAAGCAGATCAAACTGTAGAATTCATTTTTAATAAAATGTCAGATGATACACTCCTTATCGTTTTCGGTGACCATGGTATGACTAAAACAGGGGACCATGGTGGAGATTCTGCTAATGAAGTTGAAGCTGGACTTCTGTTTCTTTCCAAAGGTTCGAAAATTAACGAAGTTCCATTTCAATGTAATTCAAATTTTAGAAGACCACAAACAGTGTCACAGATTGATTTAGTTCCAACAGTTGCCACGCTGCTTGGATTCCCAATTCCATTCTCTTCAATTGGTCAAGTAATACCAAAGTTTCTAAGGGATGACCTTTATACAAATGCGATAATTGCTAATGTGGCTCAAGTGTCTCAATATGTAGAAAGCTATGAAACAATTTCAACTCCTGAACTTAAACAACTAAAAGAAGAAGTGGACGATGCCTTTCAAGAATTCAGTTTGGATGACAAGAATTCCTCGAAGAGGAGAATACTTCTTAGGACTGCTGAGAAATACATTCAAAACGTGAGGAATTTCGCCATTAGTTCATGGACTAAATTTGATATGGTTTCAATTCATTGGGGAATTGGAATAACTTTTCTTGGAATTACTTCTGTGATTCTCTATTCAAATTTACGATCCTTTTCATGGATAATTTTCATGATCTCAACTTGTGGTACTTCGTCAGTTTTGCTCAATTTTATTTTTGGATCCACATTTGGACTTTTCGGAATAAAAGCAATGACTACCTTTGGTCTGTGTTTTTTCATCATAATTACAATTTGTCTGCCTTCCACTCCCAATAATGAATCACCATCATCAACTTTAAAACAGAAGCAATATTTAGATGGATTACCTCCGAACAGTCTGACCACCAGCGATATAGTTGCAATAATTTTCTACGCACTGAGTTGCTTGGGAGTATTTGCCAACAGCTTTGTCATAAACGAAGGGTATGTCCTAGGTTCAATTGTGTTCGCCGTAGCCACTTTCCAAGTTCTTCTTCAACAATGCAAAGAACAAAAGGAACTTCAATATGCCCAACGTACAAAGACACTCGGATTTTTAGCCAGTAAGAAAATTTTCATCTGGAGAAATGGTGTACGTGGATCGTGGTTTAGTTTACTTCCCTTCGCAATTATGCTTAGAATTGGAGCATTATTCTTTCGATGTCGTGAAGAATTGACCGAATGCCGAGAGGTAAGATTCCTGTATAATATCTGTGTAATAGCAGTGTCTTATCTTGATTTTTTATTTAGGATTTCATACTTCACAAGCATGCCACTTCACTTCCAGAGGAATGGGTTGTATACAAATGCATTCGATTTGGACTCGCACTTCTTTCTTTAGCTGTTTTTGTGGTGACGTTTCGAGAATGGATGATGATGAGAAAATGTATTAGCAGTAGTAAAAGACCCTCAGCAGTACTTGGGAAATATATGCCTTCAGTTCTTATTGTGCTCACTGGAGCACACTGGGCGTTAGAGGTAACAAATACTAATTAATTTTACTTTCAACATTTAATGTCATTTGTTGATTTAGGGATTGCCATTTTCAAATTCTCACTTACTCATGATTCAGCCTTTCTTGAATCATTTCCCTTTAGTTTATCAGACTTTGACAGTATTAGCCCAGGTAGTAATATGGTTCGATCCACTGTGTTGTTTCGGAACAACCAGAAATTCAAACTACCATTACATCGATGAAGACGTGAGCAAATCAATGATCTCAAGTGACAAAAAGTCAAAGGCGAAAAAAAATGGTATCCTGCTCCATAGTCATTATCTCAGCACTACTGGAGAAAATAATCATGAAACAACTGCCACTGATGCACCAATTTCTTCAGAAGCTTCAACTGAAGATGTTTTTTCGTCTTCAATTTTAATCAATTGTGTTTTTACCGTACTTCTCCTTGTTCAAATAACAGTGACTGGAATCACACCAGCAGTTGTTGTAATAATCCCTTTCGTTATTACTTCAATTATTGGACTTTATTCAGTTTCAAGTCATCAGAGTAATTTTTAAGTCTCAGCTTAATAACTAAATGTAGCTAAATTCATTTTTTTTATTTAGATTCATGGTCATTATGTATAATTTGGACATTGGCCTCTCAGTTTTTCTTTTATGGAACTGGTCATCAAGCAGTATTTGCTGCAATTCCATGGGACTCTGCTTTCATTGCTTCGACTGATAGCCTTGGATCATCTCAATCAAACTCTTGGATTGACTGGATCCGACCAGGCCTTGCTGTTGTTGGAAATTTATACGCATCACAGATTATTTTTTCCATGGCTTTACCACTTGTAATCTACTGGAAAGGAGTAACTATGACAGAATCAATCATTGGAAAGAATGAGAGATCAGAGTTGTATTCTTTCGGTGGAAAATTCATCGTCCTACATGCAGTAAAAGTAATTATAATTTTAATCTCCAGGATTAAAAATTTCAGATGTTGAATTTCGCAATTATTTTTTTTTAGATGTTTGTAAGTATGATTGCAGCAGCTTATCATCGAAGACATCTTATGGTATGGAAAATCTTTGCACCAAAATTAATATTTGAGATATTTTCCTTCCTTGTAATTTTAATTATGACTACATTATCTCTTTTATTCGTCACACGAATTGATTATCATTTTCAACAAGCACTGGAAAAGGAAAGAAAGGAATTACGTCAACTTTTTCGTACTCGTACTTAGTTCCTAAAATGATATTTTAACTTTAATAAATTTCCTCCACCAAAATGTTTTCTAAAATATTTTGTAAGTTTATAAATTGTGATATAATTAATATATTAATATCATCTTGTCATTTTTATAATTTCTAGTCAGAATTAAAATTGAAAAATATTCTTAAAATGCTGTTGATGCATGATTATGATTTTCACTGACTAGAATATTACTCATTTTCCTAATTTTTAGGAAAAAAGCAAAGAAACAAATAATATCTTAAATGTTAATTATTAAACTTAATTAGTATAATTTTTAAAGAAAATTTTGAATCAAACTATTTTTACGTGTTGTTTAGTTTATTGAAGAGATTTTTGGAAATTTGGAATCTAATTGAAATTTAATTAACATTTCCTAAAAGTGCTCTGGCCAATGCATCATAATCAATCTCTGGAGCTAAAGCTTCTACTGGTGCTGGAGTTGTTGTGGTTGTACTAGGCATCCATTTCATATATTTTGGAGTTTTAGCCATTTTAGCTCCTTTTTTATCTTTAGCTGCTTTTTCTTTCTTTCCAGCCTTTCCCTTTTTGTCAAACTTGGATGTTTCAGGAGCTTGGGTTGGTTTTGGTTTTTGTGTTGTCGGTGCAGGGGGTGGAACTGGTAAAGTTGAAGCTGCAATCGCTTCTGTCAATTTGGCCAAGAAATCAATTTGGCTCATTAAGAATGGATTGACCTAAAAAGATTGTTAATATTATTATATTGCATTTCAACATTGCAATTTAACATTTCTTACAGTTGAAGTAGGTACTGGAGCTGCTGTCGTCGCAATTTTAGTAGGCTTGGCCTTGGATTTTTTCGGAGCAAGAGTTGTGACCTCTTCTTCACTTTCATCAGATTCTTCACTTTCGTCAGATTCATCTGAATCCTCTGGTTCCATTGTAGTATCTTCTGGAAATGCTGGAACGGATCTTGCAACATCGCTCAACAAAACTTGTGAAAGTTCATCCAAGATAGCTTGACGTGGTGACACGGTAGTAGTCGTGGTGACTTCTGACGGTGGTCCTGTCGTATTGAGAACAGAGGCAGCAAGAGCAGCAAAGAGTTTAGATACAAAGAGTGACTTCTTAGCAGCCCAATATCCTGGTGGTGGAGGTATGGTGACATTGGGAGCGATGCTTGGAGGTGGACCCCAGAAATCTGGTGGAAGTTCAACAATAGATGGTTTGGTAGTATCATTCTTGTCTTTGGATTTTTTACTCTTCTTGTCCTCTTTACTTTTTTTTGGTGGAAGTGTTGGAGGTGGCTGAGGAAGAATAGCTCGCTTGAACCAACTTTCGAAGGCATTCACTCCATCAATATTATCATCATCATCGTCGTCGTCGTCATCGTCATTATCATCTACCAATTGTGATGGAGAATCGTATGGTTGTTGTTGAGCGTAGGCGACTGCGGCAGGAGCAAGAGGGCGACTTGGACGCATTTCAATCCATTGTGTCCATTTGTAAGGGGAAAATTGTTCGTATGGTTTTAATTTTTCAGCCAATTCCTTGTCAGCAATAACGGCTGAAAAATATTATAATTTTTATCAAAAAATGACAAACTAGATTTTCAAGGGTCTTACCATGGCTGATGACAAGGATGAATCCAGTAAGTGCTAAAAATGCTTTCATTTTTACTCCAGTCACACTTAACACTCAGAAGGAAGAAAGAAGACTATTCTATTTGATGTTGGAGGTCAAGCTTTTATAAAATTCTATTGGAAATAAGTGAATATGAATTCACAGATGTAGATTAGGACAACTTGTGATGATGTCCTAATGGCAAATCTTAAGCTGGATTAATAATCTGTTGTCTAAAAATGAGGGGATGATAAACTCATGGGATCCAACATGCATGTTCAAGTTTCATTATTTCCGTAGCTTAGTAGCTTCAAAGCATTTTTGAAAATATGATCCATATATCATTTTATTAAGTAGTGAAACTATACTTTTTTCTATCTAAAAGATCCACATTAACTAACAAGTTTTTGAGAAAATAGTTTCTAAGTTTTTAACAATTTTTATAAAAAGCAAAGCCCTTAATTATAAATTCCATGATGTATTAGCCAAGATTTACGAGCATGGAGTTCGTAAATCTTGAGCATAAAACAATCGTGTGGGTTCAATGCATGTACAATTCTGAAAATATTCCCTATTCGTCCTTTCCCAAGCCACTAGTTTTTCAGATCTTTCCACAGATTCCTCAATTCCAAAAGATGATATAATAATATTAAGAACAGTGATGAAAAATACTTGAATTGTAATAGCATTGTTCATAACATCTGCATGTTTAAAATGTGCGTTTTCTATGGTCTTTCCAATAAGAATGAGACAGAGTCCAGTAGTTATCTAAGATATAGAATTCATAAATATTAATCAGGGATTAAAATACTCAATAATTAATTCATACCTGAAGTATTATAGAAAGAGAGATTAAAGTCATCATAACGTTATAAAAAGGGTGAGCGTTTGGTCCATTGTATCCTAAGGAATGGACGTATTTAAGTTGAGAAACATTTGCAGTTAAAAGTGCGACGTCAAGTAATCCTTGTGTAATCGTCTTCTTTGAGAGGAAATTATTCAATGTATTGGCAGACTGAAAAAAAATGAATAAAAAATTTATTTAAAATACAAGAATCTTTTTTAATTCACTTACAATTGGATCCTTTGAAATTGATCCAGTTGGTACTTCTATCCTGTACGTTTTACCTGATCTTGTACTACTCATGATTTTAGCAATTACAATTTGAGCGAGTTAATGAATTTTGTAACACTTTAAACTTCAGTTTTTAAGCATTGGACTAATTATACTGAGAAAAAGTTGATAAGGAAATGCATTAAGAAGTAACTCAGTTGCTTTCGTCAATAAGATACAAAAAAAAAGTAAATATAAAACCCCAAACCACAGCTCTAAAATTCCAAATGAGTAATCATTTTGACCTCATTTTAATTATAAATAATAATAATTAGTTAAGATTATATGAGAAATAAGTACTTAAAATCTTAATAAGAGAAAAGGTACATTTTTAATACAAAAAACGTTACTTGCTTTTTTAAATTTTAATTATAACAGAATTTTTTCTAAGTTGCCTCAAAAAATATAATATTCTTCTTAAAAATATTCCACTAATTTGACTGGGTTTGAATTAAATCACGTCTACTCACATTACATCCTGGAATTATGGGTGGGGAAATAAATCAATTAACTGAGCCTTAGATGTTAAAAAGGAAGTGAAAAACGAATATTTTTGTTAATATAGACCGGTTGACAAGTATTACTTCCAGGGTGTGTGTGTGAGTGGACGTGGTTTAATTTATGATTAATCCAGGGCAAGGGTAACTAAGACGTTAACCCTGACCTGAACATTTCCTTCCTTGAGACATGACGTTCGAACTGCACATTTTCTTAAAACAAATAATCATCTTCGCTTTCTTGTCTTGAGCTTTCTGTAAAAAAAAGTTTAAGGTTAGAATTTTTGGTCATATAATACGGAAAATGACCATACGTGTATCAGAGTTTTGGTCTTCTGATTCTGAAGTAAGATACAATTGTTCTTCTTCTTCAACATCTTGATCTTCCGAATCCGAATAGAGTACAATTTCATTCTCATCGATTTCGGTGTCTTCTTGGCTTTCATCATCTTCATTTTCAAATTCTTCGTTTTCATTTGGTAGAAGCTCATCCAACAATCGATCCACATCTAGACCTAAAAAAATAGAGTGAACATTTAATATCTCATTTTGAAAAAATAAGAACAGTATCATCGACACTTAATTAATTCGGATGACTGATATTGACAAATACATACCTAAATCATCAGATCCATCATCATCATCATCGTCGTCGTCATCATCATCGTCCTCCGACTCTTGAGATTGAAGTTCATCATCATCATCTTCCTCATCCCCTTGATCACCTTCACCCCGACTTCTTCCAACTTCGTAAAATCTTACACAAGAATCGTTGACACTGTCTTCCGAATTAGAATTTTCAACGAGAGCAATTTGAAGATCATTTGGAGATGTTGCAAGACTATAAATACTCCTATTAGAAATCAAAAAATTAATTATTAATTCTGCTAATTTCTAACATAATATTTTCTTAAATGACATACCTTTTCAACTCCATCGTTCCAATTCGTTCGTAGTTAGTAGCATCGAGTGTTACAAAACTTGTGTCGGCACCTTTAAATCCTTCTTGAGTTTCTCTATCACACCTGGTCCCGTAAATAATTTCACCATCGTTAGTAAAAACGAGATTGCACTGATCTAAAGCTCGAACGGTACGAAGCAATTTGAAAGTTCGGACATCCCAAACTTCAGAATTTGCAATGATTTCTAATCCTTTTGGATGAAATACTCCGCTAATTGCTTGGTTTAACTTGTCAAATTTATGAACTTCAGTCCCAGATTTAAAATCCCACAAGACACCATCAGATAGAATCAACTCATCATTCGGATCAAATGTTGCTCTATTCTTAGTATATTGATTAGAAATTTTAGGTTCGAGACTAAGAATTTTCATTTGTGTTTCAATATCAAAGATTGTAGCATGTTCCATATTTGTTGTAATAATTTTATCTTGACTCAATTTACTAAATTCTGCATATTCGTCCCTATCAAATTCCATAATGCTGTCAAAGAGTGTATCCATCCTCCAAAGTTTTGCAAGTGGCCGTCGCCAAATGCATGAGGTAATGAGTAAATTTCCTTTCTGGTTTGGTTGAACATGGTAAATTTCCGAATCGTGACAGTTGTAAGTTCCATCTTCAGTGCTAGTCTGGATATTAATCAGTTTTACTTCACCAGTATGAGTCCCAACAACAGCCCATTGGTTGCACGAAGAAAATGCTGCAGTCGTAAAATGATCATCTTCAGGAGACCGAAGGACTCTAAAAACATAAAATAGAATAATTAAAGTAAAAAATCAAAAATTAAGTATGCTTTACTACTAACCTGATTGGCTTGAATTTAGAATAAACTAGTTTACGATTGAGACTTCCAGCAGTTGACCAATCAAAGCTAGGTCTGCCAAACCTGGCAGCAAAATTGATACTAGCCATTTTTGCTTTAGGAGTAGGACATTTGTGAGGTGTTAACAAATCAAAGGTTGGACAGATAGCCATTGGAGTTTTACAGAGTGAGTGTTGATTGGTTAAATACTCGGTAACTATTGTATCTAATGTAACAGTTCTCTGCTTATTAACTGGAACTTGGAATCCAAAACTTGTCTTCCCTTTCCTAACTGGAGTAAGTGGAAGTCCATTCGCCAAAGATTTACTCGTGGAAGGTGTTGCAGGCAATGCGTATTTGACTTCTAATTTTGCTTCTTTTGCTAATGCAGCTGCTGTTTCAGTAAGTCCTTTTGCTTCCAAATGATCCTTTATTAATTCCAATAGTTGTTTTTCGTTGTAGGTGATTTTTGATTGAGAAATCAAATCGGATTTATGAATAGCTGCCATATTAAGATCATATTCTACTCCAGTGATTTTTCCATAAACGAGCTTAATGAGTTCAAGGCAATGTTTTTGAAAAACTGCATGTTCTTGACGATTTTCTTGAAGAATAGGCTCTCTCATAAGCATTTGAATGAGTCCACTTTTCATAAGAGGAAGCTGCTCGAGAACTTGGCGAACTTGACTGTAACGAGCTAATCCTGTTAAGCACCAGCATGCAAGGGCTCGAATTGAATCAGCATCACGAATCGGTGATTTTACGAGCAAAAGACGTGTCAAAAGGAGGATCCCATTATTTACTCTGACACATTCCCAGACTTTTGTAAGAAGATCTTCTGAAGTTTTTAAGTTTGATTTACGGATAGGTACTCTTGCCACAGAATTAGGATGTTGAAATTGATCCAATGCAGCTCCATTCTAGAAAAAGTGTCATTAATTATTGCATGGAATTTCTCCAGAAATTTAGGAAGTCATACCCTCGTCAATGGGCCGCAGACACAATTTCCAATGACGAGTAATGCACTGCGTTGCACATCAGCTATAAAAAATAATATTTGAATAGTATAACATTAATATTCCAAGAATTCAAAACTTACGATCTGCCACAACCTCGCCTTCGGCAGCGGATAGAACGATGGTAATTCCACAAGTAAGGCTATTGCTTTTATGTAAAGTGATCCGCTCTGTCATTAAATATTGTACTCTTGGAACTAAACAACAAATAGCCAAAATGTCCAAAACCGACTTCACAGTTTCAGCTCTTCCGGAATAGTTCCAATCACAGGCGAATGCAATGACTTGATTCAGATATTGGAGTCCTCCTAATTTGATGAATTTATCAACCGGATACCAACGAGCCCAGAATGGCATGTGAGGAAGTAAGAAATTGTTGAGCTCCCGCAACTTTGCAGCATCGTGCTTCAATGGTTTACAATAGGAGGTACCTTTACTACTAGGAACTTGTGCATTTTGCTGCTGCATCTTCTCGATCTTTTCTGCTAAGAAGCTGAGATGGCATTCAAAATATCGTTTTAAATTGTATCCAACTTGGCGTACGACTTGTCTTGTTAGGAGTTGACTTTCTTCAGAATCGTTATCATCATCCGAAAGGAAATTAGGAAGAGTAGAAATCACGTTTAGAATAACACGGAGGCCATCTTTAGCATCAAATATATCCAGCATTATTTTAAAAGGATATGATGCTCCGAAAAACATAAGAGCATGATTACGACCAGAAGCATGAGAACATTCTAAGAGCCACATTGCATATCTGCAAAGGAAAATAACATGAAAAAACAAAATTCAATGAAAATAAAAAGTTTTTAGATCATACGAAACAAGACTTGAAAGAACTGCTTTCGACATTCCACAAACTCTTTCCATTGCGTCTTCAGCATATGCAATGTAATAAAGACAAAGAGAGACACCAGTTGCTGAAATACTTGGTCTGGGGATTTTCAACATTTTCTGTAAATAAATATATTGTTTTTATGATTTGTGTAAATTGAGTTCAATAACTTACGATAAGACCTCCTTTACGAATAAATTCAAGTGCAAACTTCTTATGACAAAGAAGTGATGAGAGATATTTGAGAGCTTCAAATGTAAGTCTTGAATCCTTGGTTTTAAAAGTATCCAAGTAATTTAGAATCAGTTCCACCGCGTTATTTTTGAATGCAAAACTTAACATCTGAAAATTTTATAATAATTGATTAGTCAATGTAGAAATCGTAAGTTACAAAATTAAATTACTTCTTGGTATTCTCCAAGTGGTGTGAGGTAGCGAAGTGTCAAGATCTGTTTACTAGCTAGTGTAAGAGGATAAATTTTCATTGATCCAATGATATTACTTTCAAGTTCAATCCATGAAGACGAACTACACTCATTCACAGACTGTTTCTTCATTCCTTCCTGGACTTGTGGTATGTCCAATTCAAATGGGCCAAAAATATCCTGCACTGTAAAGAAGAGAGAAAACAGTTACAATCTGAGTATCAGATATTAAATATGAAAACTTACATTGGTTGTTTGAAAAAATTTCATCCTCTTCATGTTCAAAACGAAACTTTTTCTTTCCTGAAGCAGGAGAGTCAGTCTGAGCAATGTTAGATGCTCGCTTTCTTTTGGTTCCTCCAGACACAGCCGGACTGTTTACAGTTTGAGATACAGGAGTTCGATTAGGTGTGACGTTAGGAGTTGAATTAGAGCAGTCTGGTGGCGTTTGTGCATTCGGCATGGAGTTGGGAACAAAACCATTTAAAGGAGCAGAAGATAATCTCAGTTGCGGCGATGCTGTTTTATCTGAAGTAGAAACAACTCCTGTTTTAGAGAATTGACCAAATGGACGCTCTAACTCTTTTGCCTGTGTCATTTCTATTTGCATTCCTCGAAGACGACAAAGGATCAATGGAACAAGGTTAACATTGTTTTCTCTAATAAAATAAAAGAAATAAGTAAAACAAGAATTTATATTACTTCAATCAAGCCAATCAATAAGCACGTACCTAAATTTTGATGCAACTTCGGGTACTTCCATAGAAGCACCAAGTAAGCCAAGGGCATAAGTCCTTAAAGGATCAGGCGCAGTTTCAGCCCATTTAAACAGTCTAATTACAAGATCTTCGGTGTCCTGTTAAATGAAGAAATTGTAAGATTGAAAGAAAATTAATATAAAACAACAAAAGTAAACCAACCTGATAAACGGTTGATGCTTCCAAGCCTGGCAAAATTCCAATAAATAGCCGACAAGCAGCGGTGTTGACAGCTAAATCGTTTGTACCCCACCTTTCTTTCAAGTAGTAATGAACTAATTTGTCCATGAACGCATCCTTTTTGAACAATACTTTGAGAGATTGTCCATAATTACACTGTGGATGTGTACGACCAGGATGACGATCATCAAATGGATCTGGATCAAGCTTGTTATACTGCTCAATTTCATCTTCAAAGATTTCTGATAATCTTTTCAAATTAATTAGAAACAAGAGTTATCAGTCATCCAACCAAATACAAAATATTGAATACCGGAATTTATTACTCACCTAATAAGATACTGGGAAGGTTCAAAATCAGCATTATCACAGTTGTCTTCCCATAACTTCAAAACTTGGGCAACTTCCGTGCAATCAATTAAAGTCTGATTGCTAACTTCTAACTTAACAAAATCTTCCATGCCACCTGAGAATAAAGTATGAAAAAATGAATGAATAAATTTGGAGATAAGTTAAATAAAATCTATGAATTACCATTAACAACGTTACACTGGGATTGGGATATGTCTACCATTTTTTGGCACTAATGACTAATAGTAGTAACAGAAATACTTACTAAATAGAAAGTTCTAGAATATCAATCAATTGGTTTATCAACTGACAATTTGAAAAAAATAAGAAAGATGAGTAACTTAACTCCGTTGTTGTAAGGGCAGAATAAAAACAGCCACCATAACCACCAACGCTACTTAAAACATAAAATACAGTAGCAGTGCAAACATTTTAACTAATTTAATTTGTAAATAGCAACTTGATAATTCAATTAAGGTTGGATTGTAGCGTTAGGTGCGCATAATTTTTTCATTCCCTGATAACCTCAAAAATGACCTCTATAAAAGTTGCAGAATTTTTTCATTCCCTGATAACCTCAAAAATGACCTCTATAAAAGTTGCTTAGAATTCAATTTTAAACAACTTTTTCCTCTGACATTTTTCTCTGTGGTTACACATTATGGGATTAATTCCCCTGTTAGTATAAACTTTTCATTAATATTTATTGTTGCATTGCATTGCAATTGCTGTAATAATTTGAGTTAAATTATCTTGTGTTTTGCTATCTATTGGAAAAACAATGAAATTTTGAATTTTGTAAAATTACTTGATTTTGAACAATTATTTTTAAGCATAATATTTCGCTAAGTAGCGGAAAGGTAGTGATTATGGGTATTATTTAGACCATATTGTTAAAAAAATCTCGTGGTAATTAAACTATTTAAATCTCCCTCAATGAATCAAATGAATTAGTATCAAATGTTAGGAATTCCGTAGTTACGGAGGCCTTTGTTAAAAACCATTGGTTTTTTTCATAGACACCGCACCGTGAACCAAGCAGGAGGGTAATGCACCGTCGATAAACTAAAAAACATCGAAATCGATGCTTTGTTACGGATTAATTGATCAATTTAATTAGAATCAATGACAAACAATTAATTTATTAAACATCGCATTAGTTGTTGACGGAAAGACAAAAGATGGAAAATCCAATGAGATGCCCATATCATCAGTTTCGTATTTGCCCATGTTAAGAAAAGTGTTTAAAAAGGCTTCTTCCTAGATTTGAAATTTCACCTTCCCAATAAATTTAATCCAATTCCCCAAAAATTAATTAAAAAATTAATAAAAGTGGTAAAGAAAGTTAAGATTAATTATTATTATGGTAAAGTTTTAATTTAAAATTATATACACATGACCAAAATATTCAAATTCAAGAGTATGGAACTTCGTTTAATAAATAGGTAGCTTACCAATTTCAGAATTCCAATTCGTTTTTACCAAATCAACCAAATACCAAATTACAATGATTAAAATGGGATCGTTTAGAAGTTATGTAGGATTGGAAGAGTATGAAATGAAGGTTTGTCAAATTTTTAATTACTGTGATGTGAATTCGTATGTTAATGTTTCCTTATTTTACTTAAGATACCTCAATCCGCAAACGGAGTCATACTTCAACCTAACCTAATTGAAGGAGAAATAGTAGTTGCAGAGGCTCACAACGTCCTAAAATTTACATCAATCTCCAAAAAGAAAGGACTTTCTGGCTCTCTTTTTGTAACTAATGGTCGTGTGATTTTTGTGTCCTCAGATCGAATCTCTTCTGAAGATTCCATACCACTCCTGTCAATTAACACTTTGTGCTACTACGAAGAACCGAAAGGTTCTGGTGGACGTAAAACGAAGCGAAAAGTAAAATTAGGTGTTCATGCAGTTGATTCAGCTCTGGGATCATCAGCATCTTCAAATTTATTTTGTTCAGGATCGACCCGTGTTCATGAACTTCTTGTTATATGTTCAACTTTTAGAATGCTTCGAGTTTCTTTTAAGTTTTCGTTAGTTGATCACGGACAAAAAATTTGTAATGCCTTGATACATTGGTCATTTCCTAAACAACCTGAGAAGCATTTTTACCTGGATTATTGTCGATCTGTGGATGAAAGAAAATTTCGAAACACTCTGCCTTTTTACAACATTCCTGGTGATTGGTTGAGAGAAATCAAAATTGCAAGAACACTTGGACATAGAATTTCATTGGCTAATATGAATTTTGAAGTCTGTGAATCGTAAGATTAAACATGATTAATTTGTTTCAACAACCTTTAAAAATAAGTTTATGTGTCAATTTTTTAGGTTACCAGAAACGATTGTAGTACCTGCAGATGTAACGGAAGTTAGACTTATAAGCCTTTCTGGAAAATTGAAAGGATCCCGTCCACCATTTTGGGTATGGGGTGACATAAATGGATCTGCTATTCTTCGTATTGCCCAATTACATAATGAAGCTGACAGGTACTGCGAATTAATAAACTTTATGACATTTGAGATTGAATTTTATTAACATTTTGTTTAGTGCTGCAGAAAATCAATTCTTCGAAGCATTACGAAAGGCTCATCCTAATAAACGTCCACCACACATATACGATCTTGATAGCGTATTTGTTGTAAAGGATATTCGTCACTCCATGTCTCGACTATTTGAACTTTGTTGCCCAGAATCACTATCACATTCAGAAGATATTGACTCTAAATTTCTTACAAGTTTAGAAAATACGAGATGGCTATCTTGGGTATCTAAAGTGCTACAATATTCTCAAGAAATTGCAGAATCCATAGCCAATCTAAACGAAGTAGCCATTCTCCAAGGTAACTTTATTTCACTTATAAAAATCGAATAAATCTAAAACTAATTATTTCTTTACAGAAAATGAATCAAGAGATTCATCGTGCCTTATTGGTTCTGTTACTCAAATCCTTTTAGATGCTCGTTTTAGGACGATTAATGGTCTCTTTTCTTTAATTCAGAAAGATTGGATTGCTACAGGACATCCCTTCCATTCAAATTTCATGCACACTAGTCCACTTTTTCTACTGTTTTTAGATTCAATATATCAACTTTTGCATCAGAATCCGTTCGAGTTCGAATTTAATGAAACATTACTAAACGACATTTGGGATTCTTGTTTTGATCCTACGACTGGTACATTTTTATTCGATTCACCTTGTCAAAGGAAATCACTTGTAAGTAATTATTCTTCCAATATGATTGATTTACATTATTGATATTTGAATTTTAGGAAATCCGACCGGATATGAATGTATGGCAAAGGATATTATCCAAGGAAGATGGTGGTGTATCAGATGAAAATGTAGTACATGACACTACTAGTAGAAGACAATCATCTTTTCCATCCCTTGAGTCAATACCAAAGAGTCTCTTAAATCCAATGTATAAACTTCGCCCTATTCTTTGCCCTCCTCCAGCAATAGCCTTCAAAAATAATCATCCACCGCTCTTGCAGTGTTTCTATTCCATGCCACAGATTCGGATTTGGAGTTCACTCTATTTGGATCGAACGATCGAACCCATTGATTTAACTTCCTCAAACAAACTATCGGTTGGAAGTCCTACTCCGTATTTAAAAAGTACGAATAATCTAAGTCCAAATAAATCAAGTCCAAGTCGATCTTCGGGAGGAAGTACGAGTTGTTCAACTAGTCCTAATCATTCAACGGCATTTCTCTTTTCAACAAAAGAATTTGATACAAAATCTCCAAATCTTGCATCCGGTGGTCGAAATTTTGTTAGTGAACAAAATTTTGTTGATCTTTTACTCCTTGCTTCAACAAGTTCTACAAAATATTACAAAAATATACCTTCTATTCCTGTAAAAACAGCTCGATCCACTGTTCAATCTCATTCAATTGGGAATAATCCTTCTTTCCCAATTCCTCCAACAAGGCATGGAAAATCAGGGTCATCGGCTAGTACAAGACAAAATCCTTTTTTAAATTCATAATCGCTTTGCATTTCTGTTAACATTGTGAAATCTAATTTGTTTAGTGTAATTCTGTTGCTTTTGATTACGCATTTGTTATGTATGATACGATATACCTCTATGATTATTATTATATTTCTCCAATTGCATTTATGATTAATTACCATATTCCAAAAAAATGTGATTGTTATGTATAAGTGTTAAACGAGATTAAGGAATCAATCTCCAACTTATACATACGCTTCGGCCTATTTTGACTTTTTATAATAAGAGATAAATTAAGATTATTATATCCTTAATTTAATTATTGAAATTAGTTGACTGACATTTTGTTTGCCTTAACTTAATTATTACATTAATTAATAAAGATTCGCAATAAAATCTAATCATGAGTTTAAATAAATATCTCACATCAAAAATTCACAAATCAAGGTTGGTAAAATTGTAGAATCACGATTTTTTACATTTTTGGTAATTTTTACAATCATATTTCCATTTTTATAAGAAATTAAAATGTATTGGCACGATTAACCAATCCAATCCCAATGATATTAAATTTAATTTCTTTAAACACTTAACATAAAATTTCTCAAGCCGTTTTTTGTTTAAGTTTCTCCATTCTACGAGTTTTTTGAGAATGTTAGACCATAGTGACATAATTGGGACAGTTATTTTTTACTATATAATTACTTTGCTTTTAATTGTAAGTTTATACTATTATATTTAAGTTTAAGAAGAAAAAGTTGTATTTTGCATTTTTAGGCTGGACTTATTGGGATTTACCAAACTTGGAGAAGAATCCAGGAAAAAAAGATCCAATTAACTCTTAACGAATCTTTGTCCAATATTTAATTTTAGTTTATTAGAAAAATCAGAAGTTAAAATGCAAGTCACCAAAATATAGCATTTAACATTATTAATTATAAGCATAGTTAATTATATAATTCCTAGTTATAATCAATCAGTATAAGGAATTACAAAGTAAATATTTTCAATTATTTGGAAGAATATTTTCATTAAGTCCCTACAGCCTAAAAAGTCTTAGTTTCCATTTTTCAAAGAGGTAAACAGTTAAGGATGGCCAGAAAGATACACAAGACAACTTAAAACTTATATTAACTAAAGGAGTAAGTTTGGTAAAGCAATTAAGCATTAACTTAAAAATGAAACTTTACCAATTTAAATTAATATTGACTAAAATACACAAGACGAATTCTTGTGTTGGTAACAGTTAATTATAATAGTTCCGGTCCAAAATCACACTAAATAAAATTAAGGAAAGGAACAACACAATCAGTAAACCAAACAAGGGTGACTGATTAAGAGGTTAAGTACACAAATAAGTAAGACAAGATTAGTTAATTACGGGAAGGATTAGAACAATACACACAGGGTTTGACAACAACCGATGATATGCTGCAACGCGATGATAATACAAAGTTGCGAATAAGTTTGTGGTTAATACGATTTTTAATATTCTTACACTACAAGGTCAGGTGAAGGTGTAGTGGTAGAATCTGTTGAATTTATTAGATGTTGGTGGTCGCTCTCGGAATGGCCATGGCCATGATTGTGGGCTCCAAGGAATATTTCAACCAAAACCATTGTAAGCCATCCCAAAATGACAAAAAGAAGTTGGAAGAGACCTTTTCCTGAAAATCTTGCTCTTTCCCTTAAAATAACCTAAAGAATATAAATTATTAATCTTCTATTTTATTATAAATAATTTATTATTAAAAACTCACTTCAAAAAAAGCGACGTATAAGAGTGTACCACTTGCTAAAGTTTGCAAAACGGCAACTAATGTCGTGTTGGTGTTCTTTTCAACTGTGAATAGTTCCGTTATTAAAGTACCGATGAGTATACCAAGTGGTGTCATTAGAGCAAAAAATAGGACGTATCGAACTTTGAATGAAGCACTAAAGAAAAGAATTTCATTAATATTCTCGTTTGGTCAATAAATCTTATCAAAGTTCAATTTTAGAATTAGTTTCAACCTTGAAGAAGTTTGTACCAAGGAACAAGAATTTGACGACGCATTCCTAACTTCCATTCCAAGACAGAAGGCAATCACGAATTTATGTGCAGCCACAGCTCCACAGAGATACCAGACATCGGATGCATCATTTCCAAGGCCAACAGATAAACCTTCCAATCCAGCATGGACTGATAAAGCAACCAATCCAACAAGGGATCGAAGTCTTGCTATTACAGTTTTACGATCTTCTTTCTGAAATTAATAGAATATTATTATTCTCAATTTAGTTTATCATGAATTATTAATAGGTTTAAAATGTTTCTATAACAATAAAGGAATGAAATTACAGAACTTATCAGTCTCATAAATAAATGATGAAATTAAATTATCCATTTCTAAATCCAATGACTTACAGGAGTTAGACGATTATTTCCAACAGATAGAATGACCTTGGCTGCTTCAGTATCAATTTGTGGTGGTGTAAAAAGTTTCGTAGTTGCCTGGTCCCCTTGCCCATTATGATTATGAGGATGATTATGATGTAAGTAGGTCGAATCTCCATGATGACTCTGACATCTGCCACTTGTATTGTTTTGGTTTAAAGAATGGCCATGTTCACCAGATCTTGTTTTCTCTTCCGCAAATAAAAATACAGCAGCAGGTTCATCGCATCGATTAGGTGGATCATCGTGGTGTACATGGACGCCGTGGTTGTGGCCATTATTAGCTTCACCTGTGATTTTTATGAAAATATATTATATTATACACATATTAACATGATAATTATAAATAAATTTTCAATTACCAGCATGGGATAATGGAGAATGGAGATCATGACATACCAAGAAATGAGCAACTTCTTCAACTATGTATACGATGAAAATCCCTAAACAAAGGCTCATTTCTGCTGAAAATGATGCCTCTGCAGGCCAAGACTCCCTTGCCTAGATAAGTAATAATAAGAGTTACAAAAAGTATAATAAGACAATAATGTTAGTTACCTCTGGTAGTATGTGAACAAGTGATGTCGCTATAAGAATTCCACCGCCATATGATAATGTAAGCGACAGGGCAAATCTTGGAAAGGTTGAAAAAACTTTAAAAGCCGGTAGGAGACCACAAAGAAATGATCCGGAAAATATTATAGCAATTGACCAGCATTTGGCTGCTAGTACACTCATGATAGGAATTAATTGAGGGCTTTACAGCCCTTGTCCACAATTTTGCAACCAGTCAAGGAAACAACGGCAGCGGTTGACAAGAAGGGCTCACACACACAAATGCTTTGATTCTATTATTTCTTGGCTCCATTGAAATTAATCATATTGAAGAAGTACCACCGCACGAATAATTATAATAAGTTATCATTGAAGAGTGTGATTGGAGTATTAATTAATGTTGTTGTTTGTTAATCTGTATTTATAATAAACGTCTTATAGTCATAGTCACCTAAACTTACTAAATTAAATAAAAATTCTAAAATTTCAAGAACCGGAACAGATGAGAGATAAACTCAAATTAATCTGTTGTAGTACCCGACCACCCGAACTGAGAGATACTATGCTACCAAACCAAATGAAAAGAGGTACGCCCGTCAAGCATTGAGACGAGTAAAAGAGAAAGTGCAACGTCACCTGGACGGCGAGAGCGTCTTCTCTCACTTATGAAGA
>JAQGCN010000473.1:0-20771 GCA_034699725.1 Friesea truncata
CTTCTTTAAAAAGTTGCTGAATTTTCTTTTCTTAATTTGGTTTTCTTTTATTTTTCTTGATTTTTTTAATGTAAAGTTTGGTGGTGAAGGTAATCGAGTTCATTGACCTTTTGCGTTCCTTTATTATTTTGGATTAAGAACGCGCGGGAAATTTCTAGAGTTCATTGACCTGATAATTATAAAATCCATAAGACAAAAAAAAATCAGAGGTCATTCAACTCTTCTCTTCGCATTGTCTGCCTAAAGTCATTTAAATACAAAATCATGCCATTATTTGGAAAATTTTGAAAATGAACTTATTTTTTTTGTTCATTTCCAAAATATCTTACTGACATGGATTTTTAATAAGAATCCATGACGTTATTTGGGAATGAACATTTGTTTTCATTTCCAATAAATTTTACCGAAAAATTAATTTTTGATTAAAATCCAAATGACTTTTAAAGTCCGAAGTCGGGTTGTTGGAGTTTTTCAATAGGTATTATTAATATGCTAACAAAGTGGCATTGACTAAAAATTGACCGATAAGGAAGAATTCGATAAAAAATAATTAGAAATACAAGAAAATAAGAAAGTTTTACGAGTTTTCTCTCTTTGTTTTTAGATAACCGTTTCAAATGCGACTGCAGGATCCTCTGGATGCAAAGACTATGGAACGAAACAAAAAGTCAGATGGTTCAATACTATCTTAATCTGACTATGTGCGATATACCGCACAAATATTCCCTTGATGAAACTGATTTAAACGTTATTCACAAGGGTGGCAGCCCCAGTTTCGAAAATGTTACTCTGATCTCAGGACCTATCGAAGCAACTACCATTTCTGCAACAGGATCAAGTTTGCGTGTTACTGCGTTTACAGGAGAAGGTCTTCGTTGTGGGGAAGATCCTCGAAAAGGTCATAGACATAGAACAGGTCAGCGAAGAATTAAAGAAAAAACAGACTTTAAGGCTCAGGCTCAAAATGAAGAAAAAGAATTAATGATTGAAGTCATCCCAGGAAGGATTTCAGATGCACCTGAGCCTGGAAACGATAATCCTGGACCCCTTGGGTCAGCTCCACCTTCATCTTCATCTAATGTCAATTCATCTCTGTTCGTCCTTGGTCTCTCTACTTTCTTTGTTTTCATCAATCGTTTTCTCCACTGAAATTATTCTCAAAGGAAAATATATTTAGAAAAAATAAGTCGTAAAGACAGGAAGGAAATTAGCACTTTCCCATATTTTTACCATGGCACATTCCCTTCAACCATGATTTCCTAATCATATAAAAATAGACGTCTTCTTTCTGATATTTGGTAGTTAACTTTGTTAACTTCCAAAAATGAAAGCCCTTAACGTTCGTCCCAAAAAGTCATAGTTTAAGTAGAAAATATAAAATATTTTAAAGTATGAAAGACTTAAGTGAGAAGTTACCTTAGCTTTAAAGATGAGTCTTAAATTATTAGCTTTAGAATTAATATGCATGAGATACAAAATTAAAAAAGTCGTTCATTTTCTGCGATTTCTTAGTATACGACTTGAGAATTATTTTGTGAAAGATTATTATGATAAGGTAATATTAGATTGAGTGTTGAATATTGTAATTAATTTAACTGCCAAAATGTGATTTTAGCTTTGAGTATAATTATAATTGAGGTGACCTTGCTTTAGAAAAAGACACACAATTTAATCTGTATAAAAATAAACACCAAGATGCATCCATTTGACATTTTCACCCTATAATTCTAACATAAATAATCTTTATTACAAATGAAATGTTTCTTATGATTGACATTTGTATCAATTCTTCATTCTAATACTGGTGTTGTTGGTACGACCTCTGACCTATATTTAACGTTTAAAACTCTTATAGGCAGTCATATTAGAGACACTCTTAGAGCACACTTTAAAAGTTAAAGGTTGACTGAATACAATTTTGAGCTAAAGATTAACATGGCACTTTTAGTTAAATGAATTAAATTATAATAAGAAATAAATTATTTATAATTTTAATCATGAAAAATTCAAATCTAAGCAGTTGCTTATTATTAATTGTGTAATTTTAAATTAAATAACAGAACAATGCTGTACCTGTTTGTTGAAAAATCTCTCTTTAACTTCTTAATGTTACTTTCACTTAAAAATGTTGCTTTAAAGGTAGCCCATGACAGAAGACAAGCGTAATAAATTAATTGGTTGTTAAGTTATATAATTTTAAGTTAATTTAGTAATTTAGACATTCTCATATCTTTCACCATTTTGTTTTCTTATAATAATTAAATTTTGCATTATTCATAAAGTAATTAAAGTAGGATAATTGTAGTAAATACGATTATTATTTCTTTGTTTTTAATATAATTTGAGCTGAATCAAGAGTAGTTAAATAAAAACAGAACTGATTTAAATATTATCGTCTTATTTCAACCTAACAATCATTCAACAGAAGCGAAGTTTTATTTTGGCTTGAGTTCTCTCAGTTGATCATAAATTATTTATTATTCACACAGCACTCTGTATCCGGAAATGAGAAAAGAAAGTTCTAAAATATGCAATAAAAATTGAAAGTTAAGAAGGATTTTCCTGTATGTCATGTTTTAAAAAATGAAAAGATAAGTTTAAATATCTTGTGCTTGAAGCCAATGAATGACGATGATGAATGATCAAATCTTGATTCAGAATGTTAACCGTTTTGGTTAAAACTTTAATTTTACTGAAAATTAGGTGAAGATATACGTAACAAACTTTTAGATGGACTACGGACTATACCAATTCATTCAATTATGGAGACAAGCTTATTCCTGAGGAACTTCAGTGGCATCCTTCTTATTTGCTACATACTTCCAAATATCCGATGGTTTTAAAAGTTTTTCAGCATCTGAGTCTGGTATTTCAAAACCTACAAAACAAAAATCAAATTCTCAATTCGTTTATATTTATAAAATCATTCCCTTACCAAATTCATCTTCGATTGCCATTATAACTTCGACGTGATCAAGAGAATCTAGTCCTAAATCATTCATAAAATGGGATTCCAATGTGAGCTAGAATTAAACAAAATATTTATCATTAAAGTATTCTTTTGGGGACAACTAATAGTTGAAAATTTTTTATTAAGAATATTTACTTTGTCAGCATTTATTTTATCAAAAGCAGCACAAACTTTCATTACTCGATCCTTCACTTCATCTAAAGTTAATTTGGGTTCCCTTTTTCTGCTGCTAAAAGTCCGAACAAATGAATTGAGAGGATGAACGCTTAACATCTATAAAAAAACAGATTTAACTCAATGTCAACTTATAACTGCGTATTACAAATTAGCCATAAGAAACATAATGTAACTAATATTTACATACTCACTTGTGAATTTACAGTATGATTAGGATATTTGAATGAGATAATTGCAGTATGAATTGGAGCGATTCTCTGAAAAGTTAATTTGTTTTTAGGCAGTAATTTTGCAATTTTGATGCATTGAACACCAACCTGAAATAAAACAAAAAAATACAAATCCAACGATAAAATTCCACTGCTTTTACAACGATTTTGAGTAATATTGGGAAACTTACGCGTGTAAAATTCATTATGAATTCAAGTTGAACTCTGACCTGATCAAATCAAACCGGCTTTGACTTTGAGTTTGACTGAAATTTTAATCGATTGAAAAGTTCTAATTCATCCACTCACTTTTTTCAAAAACAAAGATTTAAAATTGAAGAATCCCTCGTAGCATACAGAAACTTAGCCTTAACCGATCTCTCACTTTTCGTCACTTTCTAAACAACGAATCAAAAGTTATGTCATTCTGACATAATTAATAAATCTCTATTCCTTGAAAATTAAAAATCCAAACCTAAAATTACTTTGTAGAAATCAATCTATCAGTTCCACACTTTGACGCAATTCTTACATATTCTCAAGCAAAGCAAAAAGTAACTCAGGAATTTTCTTGAAGTACTTGAATTTTATTCTGACAGTAGTTGACTGACATACAAAAGTATTCTAGTATTAGATTGGAATGGAAGACTTCAAAAAAAAATTTCTTATTTAAAGCAACAGTCTTGAGTAATACTTCAATCGGTCAATTTAAATTTTAGGATTAAAGTTGAAAAATGAATTAATCCGTTCCACTTTGGCCTTCGTCGAATTCAATTGGACTTCTCTTCTTTACTTTGGGCTTTACTTTTACATTTGCAAAAACTGGAAACATTCTAGTTGGAGTTGAAGTGTTTCCAAAAAGAGGCGACTTTGAATCGTTCACATTAAGATTAGAAAAACCAGGCGAATCAGGAATAGAGCCGCTCCCAAAACCACTGAAACCATCAGAATATCCTAAAGAAAGATCAAACTGGTGTAATAAAAACTATTTAGTCATGACATGTTACCAAGTAACGAACCAGCAGAACCAGCACTTCCATTCTCCGTGTCCAAGTCGATAATCGGTTGCTCTCTTTGAGGTTGTGGTAGCATTTCAAACATTTTATCACGGAACTCAGCTAAGCTTTGCTCAGTTTCTCGCCAAGAATTCCTATGCTGGACCTAAATAAAGTAATTTTTAAACAGCTGGCAAAAATTATGTCCAAAAGTATATTCTTACTGAAGCTCGAACCCATTTGGAGAGGGAGTTTAAATATCTTGGAGTTTTTTGGAAACGGTCGTCTACTAACAAAATTGCTCCCCAATCGTATCTATGACGAATACACCTCCCAAGCGCTTGGTTTAGAGCACTAAGATTCATTCAGAAAAGTTTCAAATTGAATAAACTTTACTTTACTTTTTTCATTTTAACTCACCGAAATGCTTGAATTTCATACCACTCCCCTCCTGGAAGCAGTCCACGATTTCGATTTTTATCGTTATAGTCTTTCTTTAATCCAACTTGGAGATCTTTGTAGTTAGGGAAAGGAATCCCAATCTGAAAGTTCGGATTAAAATTAAGTACAAACTTTTATTCTTACATAAAAGTAAGACTTACGCAAATCACAGCACGTGCATTGTTATTAGCAAAATCCAAACCTTCACTAACTTTTCCACGACAAACAGCAAGAAATAAGGCTCCTGTGACAGTTCCTATAGGTCCATCCTGATAAATTCAAAATGAATTTTGTTAACTTCTATTATTCCAATGATGGAGTAAGGTAAAGCTTGCTTACGTTTGATAGATCAATAGAATGATAAAAATCCATAATGACTCTTTGAAAATCAGCATTTCCAGTTCTTGGCTCCACATAAATATCCTTCAGTCCTTGTATTTCATGCCAACGTTCTGTAACACGCCATCTACTCAGAAGTTAATATTCAAAATATACCCAAGATAATAACTTCAGATAACAACCAATAATCTCATGCTTAAACACACAAGGCATTATTATTGAAAGTCAGAGAAATTATAAAAATTGAAACAATTGACGATTGTATCGTTATTGAAGATCTCCTGTTTTTCTCCAAATAATTAATTCCAATCTATTAATATTTTATTAATCCTTAAGTGTTGGGATGGTATCAAAGACCTACCCATATTTTATGAAAAACCAATTGACGCAGGTCATTTGAAAAAAAAAACGTGAGATCTTCAATAAACGAGACACTATCGTTTGTATTACTAACCTTTCTACCACTTTGTCTAAAAGTCTATATGACGGGAAAAAACAAAGAACACCGTGTGGCATAACGTTGCAAACTCTTAGAACAAGATTTCCAAGTTCATCTTGATAGGCATATGTCTCAGCATTTTGATAACTACCGTTGAGACTAACATTTCTTGGTCCAGAAGAAATAGAATAAGCCCATATCTAATGATTAAAAAAATAAAGTTACTAAAAATAATTCATTAATAAAATGTTGGTTAATTACTTGGCTGTGATCAATAACGTGAGAAGCTTCAAGTTTAATTGGAAATGGTGTTCCCAACTCAGATTGAAATGATTGAATTGGAGATAAAGTTCCAGATGTCAAAATGATACAATGAACTTCAGCTTTTAATTCCTGAAAAAAAATTAAATTCTAAAATGCAGTTTTTAAATTGTTAATTTAATGTTATACATTGAATGTCACTGCTGGGTTTAAGCACCAAAAATTCAACGACATCACAAGTTTACTTCCAGGATGTTTGTAGCCGCTATTTCTACGCGAAACCCTTGTCTGTAAAATTGCAACACGGAAATCATCCCGATGTTTTCCACCATTTTTCATAAAGAAATCCAACATTCTAAAGAGATCTTCCAAAATATCCATGGTTGCAACGTTTAATTTTGGAACTTCTATCACCATTCGAGACCTTCCACGTTCTCTAGCTATGTCTTGCTCAGCTTCTCTTTTTTCCGAAATCAATTGGAAGTGTGCCTAGAATTTAAGATTATAGACATTTAACTCTTAAATTAAAACATTAAATAATGATAAGTTTATAGCATTCATACCTTGTAATCTTGAATTCTGTCCAATACTCCTATCTGTCCCATATAGCCCATAAATTCTGTTCCGTTCCAATGTTTCCCTTCGGTATTGAAGTCCAGCTCAGTCATAGTTTTAGACTCATCATGTATCCACACCAAGATTAAATGCAGAAAATGTGCCTAAAATAATGATAATTAAAAAATATGCGAAATATATTGGTTAATTTTACAGCAACAACATTCGTTATTTTGCCAATCTTTTAATATCAAATCCCCTAGAAAGGCTTCACATTATTCTATTCTTTCTACATAAACTTTCTCAACCCTACGGTATAACTTTCTCTTTTCTCATTAAAAATTCTGAAAATCCGAAAAGGAGAAATTATACCCTCTCCCCAACGTATTAACAAAATAAAATGAAATTTTGAATGAAGATAAAGCCTTTAAGGGATTGGAATTCACCAAGGGAAGACCTGAAAAAGGCATTCGCTGGACCATAAATAAAATGGAAGAATTTATTAGCATTTTATCTCCGTCATCCCCTCTCCTTTCCCTCTGACTCATCGCATCATCCAACCATGGCGTTTAATTTCAATTACTTTTTACCCCTTTCCAACATCATTTTTTAGACTTTACTTTTAATTTACTCTTTTGAAAAAAAATTTATCCCAGAGAGAAAGATGAGGGGAAAAAGATGGCAGATGAAACCATACCAATTCTCTATGCTCAAGTTCATCCGTTCCTGTCATTGCTATTTTTTCACAATCTTGCATTCCACTTCGAATATCATCATTTAAAACTGTAAAACTGGCAGCACTTCGAGAAGAATCTTCCATATTATGAGCTTCGTCAAAAATCACTATTTGCCCATGAAGCTCGATTGACATCTAAAGAGAAACAATTTGATCATTCAATACAATGATTATATTTTAACTTGCATCACTTACACTTTTTCGAATATGTGGTTCAACCAAATAGTTATACGGACAGAAAATAATGTCTGCACTACTCATTAAATTCCTCGTTGCGTAGTATGGACAAGCTTTTATCTGCAAAATTATATATATATAAATACACAAATTATATATTTCTTGTTTCAATTTTATTACAGCACGACCAGCTGCAACGAGATCTTCCAAATCGTATCCAGGTCCAACACCATAGCCAGCTAAGTTTTCAAAGTTACCAAATTTTTTAGCATTCAAATGCCATCCACAACCACCTCCCTGGATTTAAAACAAATTAATTACACAAAAACAATATAAGTAAAGAAACTTACCGCTTTGTTAACGCTATCAAGTAATTCTTTGCAGGCTTCATTTTTATTGTCAACGTTTTCTACTAGTGGATTAACGCAAGTGCGATCACGACTTGCTAATATGGCAGATCTAAAACAAAATTCATATTTTTATAATGTTATTTTTAGTTTTATAAAAAATATTTTAATCATAATAATTTATAATTATTTCGCTGAGGTTTTTTTTTTAAAATAGAAAAATTAAATCAAAACCCTATCATGTAAATAATACCTCTACAGATTAAGAACTTTGCATAAATGGGATGTAATTCTTACATTAATCACACTACATAATCTAAAGACCTCATTCGAATATTTAAATAAAAATCAATGTATTTTAAGCATCATTCCTTTGGAAAATGTCCTATGAAAGGGGAGGGAACAAAAAAGTTGTATAAAACCCGCATGGCGATAAGAGCCTGGGAAAGCGATTTGATCTGATATAAGAGAATAGACTTCCATTATTTCCGTTTGAAAAAGAAAATAAGAAGGGTTGGAAGTAGTAGTGTAGGGGTGGAAAGAAAGGGTATCGATCCGGTCTTCACGTCGTGTCATGATTACATGTCAAGTCAAACCCAACCTCGGATTTTCACCATATTTTCCTGGGTTGGGTTTTCCTTGAAAACAATTTAACAATTCTTAAGAGAAAGACACCCTGAGTTTTTAATCCTAAGAAAAAAAAGAGAAAATCTACACTTTTCCCTTTTTTCTCAACCTTATCGCCAGCGGACACTTTCTTGAAAACTTTCGTTTCCTTTTCTCCTAAGGGAAATTTAAGTAATTGAAATGTTTTTTCTTATTAAGAACCCAAGTGGGTTGGATATGGTTAATTTTTTAAGCCATGTTGGCTTTATTTTTAGTCATATCTGGTTGTCTTCTGCTCTGAAGATGAGCTTAGAGAAATTTTAGTAGAGAAAGTCTACCTGAGGCGATGGGAAGGAAAAATCTAAAAGTCAAGACGCCAAGGCGAACGTCAATTAATGTCAGAATAAAGTCCTAGTTATTTGAGAAGATGAAAGCAGAGAGAAAGGCTACAGCGGTTTACCCACTAGGGTTTTAGTCTCCTCTCATCATCTCTTGCCTCATTGCTCAACTTAATTAACTCACGACGACAGCAAGGAACTATCCCTTCACTACTACTCCTACACAGTTGACTTAAGTTAATCAGGAAAGTAGAAATGAGCAAAAGGAAAAAGAGGAGAAAGTCCTTATATTTCACTGTCCTCAATTTTTAACTCAAGAGGAAAGAAACCCATGCCCTTATTATTTACTTGAAAAAAGTACTAGAGAAAATTTAACACTAGAATGCTTCCACTATACAAAAAAAAATCCCCTGCTGATTCCCAATTTAACATCATTCAACTTTCTAAACAGAAAAAATTACATAGCATTGAGTTGAGTTTCATAAAATTTCAAATCAAATCGATAAAATCAAATAAAAGTTAAAAAAGATATAATATTTAATAAAAATATAAAAAATATTCGTAAATATTCGATGTAAATATTTAATGTGCAAGATTCATTTTAGTTAATAATTATCTTTCATTCTTTGCAAAATTGTAAAATTTTAATCTTATGAAAAATAGAAATAAAAACCACAGCATTGGAAAAAATATATTTTACGAATAAAAAAAGTTATGAAATCTATACATTTTAAATTGTCTTTTACCAAAAAAAAAATTAAGAAGAGAAGAATAAAAAACTTTTTTCTAAAATAGTAATAACATAGTTTGGTATTTTGATACTTAAGTTTTCCCCAAAGTATTTACATAATTTTATATACGAGTGAATGAACAAGGACAAAAGGTTTCACTGACTGAGTCTGAGCGAAGATATTTTCACTAAAAAAGGGATAACCAAACCATAACCTAGAAAAATAGCTACTGGCTAATTTCTGATCGTTGAATGAATAGTTGAAGAAATTCGGATGGGAGAAAAAAAAATAAGAGACAAAGGAAGAAGTAAATAAGATTTGAATTGTGCTAAGGATGGGATCCCTTGACAGGACGAAAAAAAAGAAGGCGTAGGTTGTTGTGATGAGATAAATTTCATTTCTTTTTTAAAGAAAGAAAGGAAGATGAATTACATTGGAAATATAATTTTTTCTTGAAACAGGATCCTGTATTCCTCTATCCCAACCTCTTTTCTTTCAAATAAAATAAGTTTATCGAATTGAAGGAAATCTTAAGGAGGAGAAACCGCTTAGATGAGCTAACAAATACAATATATCTGTCTATTTCTATCAAGAACAATACAAAAGAAGATTCCTACAAATGAGATACATCAAATAAAAGACACCAAAAAAACATTCTATCAAAGAAACCCTTACAAACAAAATTCAACCATCCAAATTCTAATAATTCTTGAGGCAAACTAAAGATTAAATATTAAAGTTTAGGGAAAATGACAAATTCAATTTCTGTATCAATGTCAGATAAAACATCACGATTTCATTGTTTTAAGATATCAGTATTTTTGGTTAACTTTCCAAAAATTCAAAAAAAAACTTATTCTAAAGAAGCTTTAGTTTAACTTACCTTGCATTTCGATAAGAAGTTTTGCGAAGTTCCCGAGTAATTTGAGCTATCTGTTTGTGAGTTCTAGTTCCAAAGAAAATTTTCGGATATCTGAAATAAAAATAAATAATATTCTAAAATCATTCGCATCATATCAGATGTATTTAAGAAAGAAGAAGAAAAACAAATACAAAAAACTGAAAAAAATTACGAATTCAAAATAAGAATAAAATTACGTTAGCTTTTCAGTCGGTTCTTCATTATCCCCAAATTCCATTGGAAGTTTAACATCAAATTTGCTCATTGGAACGGAATTAGATCCCTTAAAACAAATGTCATAATTAAAATTATGATAAATACTGAAGAACAATAATAAAAAAACCTTGAATGGACTTGCTGAATGTTTGGTTCTTTTCGGTGGTTGAAAATCATCCTCGTCATCTGTTAATTCCAATGAAAAAGAGGCTGTGGGCTCTTTCATCCAAACATCTTTTTCTGAAAAGAATAAAAAGAAAGTTCATATTAGTTTCTTTTTCAGACAATACTAATAATTATCAATAGTTCAATAATCATAAACGTAGCCATCAAGAAGAAGCAACCTCTTCAATAATTGTTTCGAGCACGTGCTTCCATCATTTTCAAAACATGGCTACGAGACTAATCTCGAAAAAAAGAAAAACCGGGTATCAGATGATCATTATTATTACACAGTCAATGATTGGAGAAAAGATAAATCAAACCCCCTGCCCTATTTCATCATCATCGTGGTTTTTGGAAACTAATCTTGCAAAACGATAATTACATCCAAGACAACAAGTCGATAATGATCTCGGCACGTTTTATCAGAGTGAAAGTATAGAAAAAAGAAATTGCATAAAAAAGTAAAAATGATACGAATGAGTTTTGAATTTCATTAGAAAATTTAACAAAAACTAAAATTTGGAAAATGCTTAAATTAACATTAATTTTATGAATTTTTTTGTTTTTAAATTTTTTATTTATGTTGCATAATGGAAGAAGTAAATTTTTATTACAAAATAATCGTATTATTCAATGAACAAGGATTCTTGTACTTTTTAGAATGGGGAGTTTGTTAAGTTTGCTAATCCCCTGTTTCATTGTCTCTGTTATCATTAACATCAGGATTCCCTTGCGGTCCTGTTGTTACAGAAATAAAGAAAGTTAAAGAATAAATTCAAAAGTAAATGAATGCTATCCAATAGCTTGCCTTGGACAGGTCCTGGCGTAGATTTGTTAAAATCATCAAACCAAATGTAATGCGCCAATTGAGCAAGTAGGTAGAAGATTGCTGAGCCCAATGCAAGACTAAAGAAAATGTACATATGTTTGACGATGGAAAAGAATACAACAGTAATAAAAATGATAGCGTAAGGCAAGACTGCAAAAAGCAATCCCATACAAACAGTTTTGATTACAAAGTCTGAAACACTTGTTGGCCGGATTTTAGTAGGGATTGGGATATAATCAGCGATTGCCATTTTTAAATTATAGCAGCTTTGAATTTGTATTAACTCAAGTTTAGTTCTGTTAGAGATTTTAGTGACTTTAATCCTGATAATTAGAAGCAGATGAAGCAGAAAATATTTTTCTTCCTAATAGTTATTGTTTGAAAATGAAATTATAAAAGTAAACAAAAACGTTGCTATGGTGTCAAAATAAACAATAATCCAACAGAGATTAATAAATCAGTAAAATCTTAGAATATTTTATTCAAGTTCCAAACTTGACACAACGCCTTATATAAATTGAATGATGTTCTTTTAATTTTTTCTGTCTCTATTTGATCAATATGCATAAGTTGATTGTTGGAATACACATTTAACAAAATACTAAAAAAATATTTAAAAATCGTCAATTTTATTAAAGTTAAAGAAAAAAGATTACTTTTTTCTACAGTGAACTGAAGAGGGGGGAAACTTTGTAATTAACCCGGATGCTTTTAGCCTATTCTTAAAAAGGCTTCCGTTCTACCAAATTAGGCCTCTCATCTTCAGATGGGAACCAATTTTCCTCCTTTCACAGCAAGTCCCCTCCAATGAAAGGATTTTCTATTTAAAAAAAGTTCAGCCAATTTTAATCCCACCATTTTATTTCAATTCAAACTACGAGAAAAAACTAATCTTTTAAATTCTATGCTTTGATTCTTCTATTTTTTTGACCACGGAAATAAAAATGATGAAAGAAATTGTCGTATTCGCATAATCATGTACATCCGTTATAATGAAAGGTTGAAAAGAAAGTGGAAAGTAAGGATAGAAATTTCATCATCTTCAAGTTTCTCTAAACCAATTTTAAAACTTTTTCTTTGCGTTTTTTCAGACTCTTTTCTCCATTATACGGAGATTGAGTAAGTGAAGTCTCCTTTCTCTATTAGTATGAAATGTGATAAAAGTAAAACAAATTACAATTAAATAAACCGCAAACAACAAAATAAAATATGAAAATTTTATATATTTTTTCACATTATAAATCTTTCCTTATTAAACGTGTTTTCATAACTTGAAAAATTTAAAAGCAAATCAATTTTTCTTTATAAACTTTTTTTTTTAAAAAAACTTAAATTATCTTTCATATTTTCGTTAAAATTCTCTCATTTTTCTATTCATGTTATTTTTAAACATTATTATTGGTTTACTAAAAATATGTTTCCTTTATTTTTATTTTTGAATAATACAGACGCCTACATTTTTATTTTTTATAAACCTTGTCAAATTTTGAACTTTAGAAGTATTAAAAGGAAAGATTTTCGTTTTCAGCACAAAGGATTCCAATTTATTTCAAGAGTAAGGAAGAAATAAGACGAAGTTGGAAAAAGAGAGAGAAAGTGAAAGTGGAGTCATGCGGAGATGAAGAAGGAACTCTAGTCCACCAATTTTCTACACTCCAGGCAGAGAAAGAAAACTTGGTGGACCGAAAAAAGCTGTCAGAGTCAAGCACTCGAGGACTCCAAATGACTCTCTTCAAATTTTTCTTTTTTTCACTTTCTTTTTCCAATGATTTCTTCTCCCTCTCTCCCGCCTCTTCTTTAGGGATATAAATGTATTAAATCTCTAGAAGACCCTCCCAAAATCCTAATTACAGAAGGAAAGTGACATGGAATTACATCCATCCAATTTCATTTTCAGAGATTTCCTTTCTCCTTATTATCTACTATCTTCCCTCTGAGACTAGTGATAGTGAATTTGACATCAAAGGATCCACTCATCACAATCCCATCCCCCTCACCCCACCTTACTTTCACCATCAAGGGACAAGATTTTGATGATGGCTCTCATCAGGATAAATATGGCCTCTCAAGAGACTTCATATCTACACCAATAATTGAAATGAAATACAAGAAATGAGAAGGGAATTCATTTCAAGGATTCATATTAATCATCATCAAGATTTGAAAAATTATTTATAACTTTAAAACAATGATTATTTTTTCAAATCCGATTTCCAGAAATTCAAGGGATATCCCTGCATTAATTGCAGGAGGTGAATTTAATAAATTAATAAAACTGCAATTACCTTTACAGCAAGCAACTCCTTCTTGTTCAGTTTGAGGAAATGAATTTTGAACTCCATCCTTTTGCGATTTAGGAATTCCAGACGCAGCCTTTCCTTGTTGTCTTTCATCAATACCTGCATTAATCTTGGCAATACGTTCTAAATTAAAAACAAGATTAAAATTTTAAATTATTATACTTTACAACACATCTTTTAATTTTCATTGAAGCACAAAAAACACACGATTACAACACTTTCAAATAACAAATGAACAAAAATTGGTATAAAAATATTTTCTTTTACGAATAATACAGTTTTCCCAATGAACAAGAAAAGAAAACCTTAGAAACAGTTTTAGGGTTCAGATAACATTATATGCTTACAACAATACCAAATCCTGTCAAAACAAAAAAGATGTACGTGATAAGAATTTTTTGGAACCAACTGTGCGGATACAACAAAATAGTGAACATATTATGACATGAACTAAGCTTATACTCAGACATAACGTCAATATGCTGGTACAGTTTTGTACATATGATATACGAAACAGTTTTTTAAAAATCATAACGTAGTTATGTGAAATTTCGAGTGGAAAATATAAGGGCATTGGGTTTTTGACATGATTCCTTTAGATCAAATGGGGCCTATCAATAGAAAAATAGATGAAAAGAAACCTATAGAAATTGCGGACGGAGAAAAAGAATAGAATTAGACAAAAGGGGAAGTCCTTCGAGCTACCCAATTACTTTCCCAAAAGCAAAAGAAAAGAATCACAAAAAAGAGTTGTGTAGCAAATGCAAAAGGGTCCCCCTTAGGAACTTTGAAGCCTCATACCTTGATCAAATGATCCTAATAATCACTTTCATAAAATAAAAATTAATAATTCACAGTTCTCAGTGGATAAAAAATTAAGTTTGACCAAAAAATACGACGACCAGCCGTATAAAAATTATTTTGTATAAGTTGATTGATAAAGATGATGCACGGTTAACTTTCAATTCATGACTATATGGACATGTACACGTCGTTAACAAGTTTTAATTATTCACAACAAATCCAAACTACAAATACAAAACAATTGTTAATTCAAAATTCACAGAATTGAAATATATTAATTAAATCTAGTCGAAATCTAGAAGAAAAAAAGTAAGAAATTTTCAAAAGAGCTAATTAATATTATTCAATACCTCTTTAATAAAATTGGAATAAGGAAAACAAGCATTGATTACAGATTTAGAAATTTCTAAGAATAGACTTACACTAATTTTCTATAGATTCAATTTGACTATTTTATATTTAAAAAACTAAATTACGAGATGCCATAAATACAACAATATTAACTATATAGCATGGAAATGGAAAAATAAGTAAAATCGATTCTAGTGATGCCTTTAAGTTATCATAGAAAACATATAAAAAAACGAAAATATTTTATGTTCCACCTGAAATGATTTAAGAATAGAAGATGAAAAGGAAGTGAATAGGAGAAAGTGAAATGGAAAAACGGAAAAAGAAGATTAGAAAATGTGCAGCGCATGGAGGTTGGAGGAAATACCCGCCATGGATTCGGGTTTTTCGGGGAGAGTGAGGGTGCGAAGAACCAATGGATGACCCGGACACCACGGACGCCTCCAACCTCACGCCCTTATGTGTATTTCACGACGCCCGACTCCAGTATTGATTCAACGCCATGATTTCAGTTGAAAAAAAAGCCTCTACTCAAAAGAGAGGGGAAAGAAGCGTGTTGAGTTTGAGAGCAAATAAACTCAACTCTCACACCAACTTTCTCTTTTGTCTTCTTTTAGCTTTCTCCCCTACTTTCCATAAGAGAAAAGAAGAGACGAGTAAAAAAAGAGAAAAGCTTTAGTAGGAAACTACTCAAATAAAACATAGACTAGACTTAAATCTAAAAAATTTATTATTCAATCTCTTTTCATTCCCAAATGATTTTTATCCTCTACCTTTCACTCCCTATGCGAGAAATAAACTCTCTCTTTTCTAATAAGATTAAAATCATTCTTTCTTAACTAAAATATCCAAGCATCCTCTATAAAATTAAAATTACTTACCACAATTTTTATAATTCAGGATTTTAAAATTAAATGAATCAATCACAGAGATAGCTTACTAAATTACAAAAGCTATGAACAGGAGAAGAAGATTTTTCGGACTAAGTTTTATCTAAAAAAAGATGATTGAACTCAAGGCAATCTGCTCCCTTGGTAGAGATGAAATTTCTCATGATTGAGTTTTACCAATATCAATACATAGCATCACATCATCCCTTTCGAACAAAGATAATCTCTATCTCATCTTCTTTTTCATATAGGCAATTTACGAAGAAAATAAGAACGTAGTCAACCATAGAAAAAGACCAACAGAATCCTATCAATACTTAACAATAGGATTCTCTTGAATCCTCCCAGGCGGCTTTCCTTCACAATGAAGAGGAAAGATCCCTTCAGGATTTTGCCAGGGCTCTGACAGCTCTTTTCATTAGGATTATCCTTATTACGTAAAAGAACGAAACGAAAACCCACCCCTCCTACTCTTTATCACATCAATTACCAAAAAATCAACCGTCCATAATATTACTCTAATACAGCTGAAACATGTCATATTTTTCAAATATCACTCATTCACTCATCTGTATACTTACATCTGGGAATAAATTCTTATTATTCAAGTTTAAATTCAAAACACAATTTGGTTATCTATCACTTCTTTCAATTTATTTTAAATGCTTACGCTTTCTCTTTTGCCTGTTAAGAGAAAACAGCTTACTTTTTTTTTCATTTTAAGCTTTATTTTTTTTTGTATTAACTTTTAACATTTTTCATCATTTAAATAAGATTAAATTTTTTAATTAAAAATTTAAATAAAAGTTAATCCGAAATTCGGATTAAAAAATACTAACTTAGAGATAGAGATGAAGAAAAAACAAAATTCCATGACTTTCTCAGAGATGGCGAAGATGAAGTTTTAACTCACTTCGCATCTCAAAAAACTTTACTCAGCTTGGAACTTTTAGGAAAGCTCCAAGCGTTGATTTGTAACTTGACTTCTATAATTTTCCAAAGAAAAATTCTAAATACATACAATTCCTCTTCACGCAAAACATCTTAAATAAGAAAGAAGCTCACGTAATTTTTAAGTGCTAATTACTCAAAGCCACATTTTATTTAATTCAAAGTGGAAAGGAGGTTATTGACATAGATTAACTCCAACACAGAAGAAAGAAGTCATTCTTGAAATATTAGTTTGGGATTGGTTTTTTTTTCTTGATTAACAAAAGACTTTGCTACTGAAAAAGGACAGTTGGAAACTGATGATGATTAAAGAAAGATAAGAAACACTCAATCAATATTATTAGCATACAATGGCTTTGTTTTTAGAAAATGAATGTGAGAGAATGACGACGTAATCCTACGAAGTAACTCTTTAAAAAACGCTTCTCATTCCTTTTAAACTAAAGTTTTGGTTAAAAGTATTGTCATTTATCTTCGATCATCAAACATGAAGAAGCTGTGACTCCTAGAGACCTTGTGTGTGATTCTCATGGAGACAATTCTTCCAAGGTTTAATGTCAACTCCTACGGAATAGTAATCAGTCATTTTCTTAAAAATCTCACACATCTCAAAAAATAAACATAAAACATAAATAACAATAGAAAACTTACACGTCTTTATAATACATTTCAGATGACAAGACTTACTTCATTGTTCTTCTCATCAATCTATCCATCTCACATTATGCATTCTTTAAAAAAAAACTCAAGACTTTGGAATTTGATGATGCAGGTTTTCTACTACTTTTCAAATAAAAACTAAACAAGTTCAGGTTTTAAAGAATTAAGAGATTTCAATCAAAAATAAAAATAATTTATTGCAATTTTAACGAAATTTCTAATTTTATAACCAAGAATAAATTTTATTAAGCATTCAAAGTGAACACACTCACATTCAACAACTTTTATGAAACAGTTAAACTATTTCTAATAATAATACTAAAAATGGAATTGTAGTTAAGTATTTTTAGAAAAAACGCATAGTATAAATAACGAATGTTGAATTAGAATTTAATGGAGTTATTTCTGAAACATATCAATTACTGATGGTAAGAATAGGTGAAAAGATTTCCTTGTTTGTATGTAACGGTGAGTGTCGTGGACCCTAAATAGATTAAGATTAGGAACTATTATTGTATGGATTAAGTGAAATTGAGATTCTAGTGCGTGTGGTCTAAGGGGATTCCAGAAGCTGTTTCAATAGGTTAGAAAATGGACTTTCAAATAGTAGAACAAAGGACTTCTGGTTAATAAGCGGAGCCGGTAGTTATGAGAACTCAGGTTTGACAATCATCCTATTGATAAGGATAAGCTACCGAAGAGAAACAAAGACCGAAAACAATGAAGGGAACAATTAGAAGAAGGATCGAAGGTCTTTAAACACTGGCTCTAGTACCGCTGTCTCCGAGCCCATTAAAGCACTTAAAGTGTCCAGAGGACCAATTTCTCGTCCTCCGATCAAGGAAAGACTTAGACTAATGGGGAAATTGTCTCAGGTGACACTTTTTCTTCTACATGTCTCCCAAAACAAATGTTACCTCAAGGTGTACGCCACCACTTAAGAAGACACCTTATCCCACTCATTCTTCCCAACAATCGTCTCTGTGTGGCAGAGAATAATCGAAAACTGATAAACTTAACAACTTTTTCACCGTAAACTAGTCAAAGGCTCCTTTAAAACGACACCATTACCTTATCTTTAATACGCTTTAATTTAGCTCCCTTTCAATACAAAAGGATATCCCTAGTAGTCCCTATACGGTTCATCATTTTAAAAATAAAAGTGTTACTTAAGTCCTTTGGATGGATAAGGTTAAAAACATCCAAACAACTTTTACTTTATAAAAAGAAAAGAATCAAAGAGTAGTGAAAGGAAATAGAAAATTTACTATCTACCTTCTTTGGAAGAATAAAAGAAAAGGATTGAAAGATTGATTTCAAGAAATATTTTAAAAATAGAAGTTTGCTTTAAATGTAACACAGGAAAAAACAAATTCAAAAGTTTTGACAGAATAGGATTTCAAAAGGTAGAATTACTTGTCAAAACTAAAAAAAAAAGAAGTTTTTCTATACTTTGTTTTGACGAGGTTTTTGACTGTGAGAAAGTTCACAACTTTGACATCCATTATTTAAGGAGAAAAGGTATATTTCGTTGTAGAAACAAGAAACTATTCCGCTTCAGAAAAATTGAAATTGAAAAAAGAGTTTGTTGAACAGAAGAAAAAGAAGAGAAAATTCTCTTTTCCTTCACACAGTACGAGACTTCTTGAATCAACAAATAAAGTTTTTATTTCAGTGAAAGCAAAGTTTTTACCATCCTTTTCTAGAATAACGAGACTACCTGTAAAAAGAAGGAAAGAAAGATGACTTTTGTTTGTATTGTAAAAATAGAACCTTTTAAGGGGATTAAGGGCCTCTGTTTTAATGCCCTAACAAACCAACACCACAATTTTGAATTCGTCCATTCCATCAATTTTAAAACTTAGCACCGATGAAGATGAACTCAATCACTTTCTCTAAAAGTTTTTACCCGAAGTTTAGAAAGAAAGTGTATCTTAAGGACGTAGTGCTCAGAGAAGAGAGAGCCAGATAGCTTTGCTATTTGCGTACTGCCAGGTGAACGAAAGTCGTTCATTATTTTGGTGGGAGGTTTCTTCTCTTGAACTGTGTAATGGATAGAGTTCACTTCCACTTTCGAAAAATTTAAGTTCGCGCCTTAAAAGTAGGAAAAACAAGGAAAAAGTAAAAGTTTTTCCAAGAAATCTTGCTATTTTTCATTAATCAAATGCAATTAGTTAACCTGGCATTAGTTAACCTAGAAATACAAATAAGGTGTCAAATTAAAGAAGACCTTATGTCAAGTAAAAGCAAGACTGGGATTCCTGGTAAATATTGTCGTTAATTTTTTATGTGTTTATAAAAGCCAACTTTCACCAAAAAATCAAAGAAACTTTGGAACGTCATAATTAATTAATAATTAATTAACAACACTAATTATCGCAAATTCCAGTCTTGCTTTTACTTTACATAAGGTCATCTTTAATTTGACACCTTATTTGTATTTTTATGTTTACTAATGCCGGCGGGTATTGCATTTAATTGATAAAACAATAACAGGCAAGGGCATGGGAATCCTGAAAAAAAATTAGGCAAAAAAGCAAAGTTCCTTCGGCCAAAAAATTCCATCAAAAGTAGAAAACAAGTGTTAAATTATTCGCCGAGGAGGCTTCAAATCAGCATAAGTTAAACCACTTCTTAAATCTAATTTAAAAAATATGCAATATTTTTTCCACATTATGGCCTAATAATAAATAAGAAGATTTAGAAGTGTGTTTAACTTATGCTGATTTGAAGCCTCCTCGGCGAATCATTTAACACTTGTTTTCTACTTTTGATGGCATTTTTTTGCCGAAGGAACTTTGCTTTTTTGCCTAATTTTTTTTCAGGATTCCCATGCCCTTGCCTGTTATTGTTTGTACCGGTTTGTACCGGTGGTGCCCACTGTTTAATTAAGTAAGTATTAATTGCAACTTCAACTTAATTCAATTATTTTGTCCAATCATATATTTATAGTCCACTTAAATATTAATCTTTGATTTATGCAATCAGCTTTGTAAAATCTGTAGCAGTTTTGTATGAGGGGAGTTTTGTTGCAGACATTAGGATTTCCCGCAACAGGATTTTCACATTAGGAATTTTACAAACAAGGAATTTACACACTAGGATTTTAGTTGCACTTTTTCCCTCGGTGCCCCAAGTCAGTTAGTCACATGACTTTGTCATTAAATCTTAAATTAATTAAAACTAAATAAAAACTCATCAACTTTTCTACAGAAAACGATTAAATTTTTGTAGTTTTAGTATTTACATCATTCCAATTGACATGAGTAGGTGCGGTTGTTAGGAATTGTGGATCAACCACACATCATAAACGGAATTGCGACGCAGCAGTGTCAATGACGAGTGCTCGTCACATGAAGATACAAGCAAGTCGGGATCAGCG
>JAQGCN010000474.1:0-20715 GCA_034699725.1 Friesea truncata
GGCTTTCACTTTATAGCCTATCACTTTATAGGCTTTCACTTTATAGCCTTTTTCATTATAGCCATTCACCTGATACCGTGCAGTGTTGACTGAACTGAAAAAAAATACAAGTTCCGGTAATTTCAACATGTTCTCACATGTTTGGAAAATAAAATCCACCTATTTGACCCACCTCACATTTTTTCTTTAAGAATTCTGAGTTTTCGAGCATGTGATATTAAATTTATTTCCAAAAATAGCGACTCATACTTATAAGCAGTTAAGCTTAATCTAATTTATGAAGAGTGGAGCAGGCGGATTTTCTATGGTTTCTTCTTTAACTAACGGAAGTACTTTGAAATAAAACTCAAAGGCATATTGCGACCTTTTTATAAAAATATTTCCCACCCACCTGCCTACGCTTTTTCCCAAAATAATGAATTCCTAAATTTACATTGCACACACAACTACCTTAAGACGCACCATACCATATTCCAAAAGGGAATTCTATAGAAGCGTCTTAACACTAAAATAACATTAACAATTTCCAGAAATAGAACTCAAACTATAATTTCTCATGCTAACCGGAAGTATCGTGTACCGTTGTTGCTCTTAAGCGAAAACAAGGCTACTGAACTATCAAACACCCACCCATGGACTTATTCCTTATTTCTGTAATTCTCCAAAGTTACATTATTTATAATTCAAAAGATATAAAATATGAAACTAACCCATTTTGGTGGATCAATAAAAATATTGGAGCAATCCGTAACAAGGGAATGACACGATTCGTGCAAAAGCGATGAGCATAAGTGGTGGCGATCTATAAATCTTTAGCGTGTCAATGTCAAAAAAGCTCGAAAGAACTTCTATCATTGATAAGTACGAGTAAAAAATAATTTTTTGGATGATTAAAACATAAAAATTAAAATATGGTTAACAATACGGATTGAAAATGATTTTAATGAAATGATGATTGTGTAAAAAATCTCCTTGTTCATAATTCTAAGCTAAAATATGGTTATCCATAAAATGAAATTGTCTTTTTATGTCGGAGACCGTGCCGTGACATTAAACTTCAACATATGAGCATAAACTTTCCACCAGTGGTTTTCTCCTTAGTGACTGCCGTCGTCAGTAGACTAATCCATTATTCTTTCATATTCCTGTCTTTATGTTCATAAACATTTGTGTTTGTTGTACATGATGGGTGGAACGGATAAGAAAAGTTATTACTTATGTTTATACCAAAAGTGGAGCATGAAACGAAGCTCCTTTTCCGGTGGTAATACAAGTGATAGGGGTAATGGTGGTGGTGGAGCTACTGGACAGACAGCCGGAGTAAATCCGCAGGACAGTTTCTATTTTATTCATAAGAAAAGAGACCAAAGACTACTTCCAGAATAGCAATGTTACTTACATTGCAAAGCGATGCCATGGCTCCTAAAAGGAGTTCCTTCCTGCCGAATAATAAATAGCAAGAAGCTTCGTAGAAAAAGAAATCCCCACCCCCACCCCTTATGTCCTATATAATCAATCAAGGAAACGGAAAAACTCGGACGACCACCACCACGCTTCAAAATAAACGAATTATTCCCGTACTTGTACGATTTCCTGTTTATAAAGAAAAACTTTCTACTGATTTCGGTTTTAAGATTATATTTTGCTCACCTCAATTCAAGACTTCGAGTCTTTAGTTGAACATTATCAATTTTATGAGACAAAACAATAATGGGATTAAATTCTTGATAAATTACTTTTAATTCTTATGAAATACTTAAAACTGTATTCCTTCACATAAATCTCTTCAGTTCGTTTATAGAAAAGCGATTAAGTAAAAGGTTACAATTATAACAATGGAGGATGAGATTATTCGACGAAAATCTGCTAACTACAACACCCAAAAGCTATAGTTAGCCAAAATATTAAAAACAATACATTGTAAATGTTTGTAAGTATGGAAATAGCAATGGCATTCCATGTCTTTAATGGAGTTACACATTGCAGCGTTGGAATCTTCCGAGACATTATCTTTACATATCCAATTATGTGACAACAAACCATTGAAAAAGTTTGGAAAGAATTTTAATGTATTCATAATTTAATCCAAAGAATTCTTCGAATCCAGGAAATCAAAGAAATAGTTTAATTCAAAAAGTCGGAAAGCAAAAATATAAGGAAAAAATAGTTATTGCATATCGATTACAAAATTAAATTGTCAAATCAATGGCAATTATTGCTGCACCTGAAGTGCAAGAACTACTTATAAGTGCATGTATTGTAATTTTTGCATCAGCACGCGTTCTTTTATTGTTATGAGATGCATTGTTTACGTTACATAATAATGAAGTTTTATTATTGCGATGGTTTGTATTGTTGCTGGTTTAGTTTTATTGTGTGTGGGATGAGGTCAAGAGATAACGAGGATGTAGATGAAAGGAGGAAGAAGGAAAACTATTAGAATTTGCTAATTCCTTTTCCCATAATGCATAACAGATTGTCAGATTCCTTCCTTGGCACAGGAGGCACATGTTATCCAAATTAAAATTATTACCAAAGGGACATATTTTTACAAGCAATAATTTTAAATTGCAAAAATCTTAATTTCATTCATTACGGATATAACGTCAATAAAAATGAATTTAGCTTACCTTTTTTTTCTCTTCGTTTCGTAAGTTCCGTTTCCGTTGACTCTTGCAAAATGGAGTGAAACCGTTCTTGCCTCCGTCGCCGTCGTCGTCGCGTGTATATTATATGGATTACAGAAATAAAATTGTTAAGTTAAGGGTATAAAATCTGCTGAATTTTCCTGTGAACTTCCTGAACTTTCTGATAAGTTTATTATGTAGTCCAATCGATTTCCGGAGATTCAAGGTCGTACCTGGACAAAGAGAAAAATAGGAATAAAATTATTGATGTTAAACATCGTTTTAGTCTTTCAGGAAACCCAAAAAATGTACTTGATGTACTTTGTACGTCTCCTTGTTCTGTATAGTAGCCCTGTCTGGATTCTGAGCGTATAACTTTTATTAAACGGACAACAATATGAATGGATCTCCTTGAGTGAGATTAGGGGATTACTTTGGAAATATCTAATCGCTGAATTTACAGTTTTCTCCTACCCTTTATTATTAGCTATACTTGGAGAAATGAACCAAAAACTTAGATTTCTGAGCTTTACAATATTTTTATTTTTCATTTTATTGTCAATATTTACAAATGGAAAACCAGAATTCTTTCAAACGGATGTAGATGTTATTTTTGTATTAAAGAAAATTATATTCCCCAATTGCATTTCGTTGAGTAATATTAATGCTTCTCTCTGAAATCATTTACGCGAAATAGCAAATGTTTCCAAATTAGATTGCAATCATAACTATTCATGTAAGATTAAGAAGGATAATAGGTTGAATTGTTGTGATTTTTTTCAACCCATCATCCCGCTGTTAGTAACTGATCTCTTCCGATTAGCTAATGAAATTGGGTGGTGTCAATGCGAATGCATTGTCCTGCAATGAGATAATCCTCCTGAACACTCTCCATTTCAAGGATAAGTGTGTCATCTCACCATGACATCGTTCACTTTATCAAAAAAACGATATGGAGTCATTAAATAAAACATGGTTACTTGTTTTGCACTGGATAGTGTAGCAACTTCAATAAATAGTCCTTACGAGGTTAAAAAATGAGCATTATTCAATCAAATTCATGAATTCATTATGAAATTGAATTATATATACATTGGAAAAATAATTTGGCGTTTTATCAATTATTCTAACTTTTAAATATTTGATCAGAAAGCTATTATCTTATAAATTGGATACATTTTGAAAATGGATTCAGTTCGAATCCGAAGTGTTATACAAGTTAAGTCTCTTGATGTGTTTTATTTCATGTTGTTTAATTTTTCTAGAAGAATGTCAGAAATATCCTCAGGAGGGCTTCCTCTTGTCAAAGTAAGCAGAATTCGGCTATCGTCCAAATTCTACTCGGAATAGAATCCCTTGTAAGCCTCGAAATATAATTATTTTCTCTACCGGAAGAGACCTACTTACAAAAACCCGGGAGTTCTTTAGGATTTTTTGGAACTAGAAGGAAGGAGGCCGTTCTTTCACTTCCGCAATAAACCGGAGCAACTTCGCATAAGAAGGAGGCATTTATTTTCCTACACAACCTACTCCATTCCATTCCATGGACGCCCAAACGAACGGGGGACACACGTCATGGATTATGAATCCTACTGTAATTTTTATCGGAAGGATCCAACCTTCTAATTAAACAGTTCCAGTACATTATTAATGATTTCCTTGAGTAAAATACCCACCCTAAAGGAATAATCAAAGAATAAGGAAACGAAATCCTCTTCCATAAAGTTTGGAAATTGCAAACCACGATTCTACTCAAGGTTATTTCATCACTTCAAATAAAAAACTAACAAAATTATTCTAATAATAAAAAGTGTCTTAACGAAATTAGCAATTTAGCATGTTGTACAATGTTACAACCTGTGGTTGGAGGCTAGGCATTTTGGATCTTAATTTTAAAATGTGATATGATATCACACTGAAATCATTCACGGAAGCATATTTTACTTCCTCCTGACACGTGGATTTTTACTACTCCCTTTTATTGTTACTAATAGTAATAGTTCTTACTCCCACGCTTCCCTGTTGTAACGAGTTAATCAAGAATGACGGTAATGGCGTAAGTGTGACAACTGATTTTCAATGCGTGATGAGTTTTAAATTTTAATGCTCTATTGTATTCGGGGTTAAGCGTGCTTCAATAGGCGGAAGAGGAATTAGAAATGGGATATAACACAATTAAGGATCAGTGTTGCGTAAAAACAGTCTAATTATTAGTTCCTGCAATTTGATTCCTAACTTATATAAATTCTGGATTTTAATCATGCTTTCAACACGTTGTTGTTGCAGAGACTAAAATTTCCTAAAATTTATTTAAGATCTCTCTAACATAACTTAATATAACTTAATGTATTATAAGTATTTTTTAAGTAAGTCCCAACAAAGCAAAGCTAATTCAAGGTCGCTCCACTTCCTTACATTCACTTATTCTTACGGGCGGATTAACTTTCAGTTTCAAATACTTTACGTACGTATCCACCCACAAACATTTTTCACTCAAAAATCCCATTTTTTCTTTATGAAGTTTTCTTGAGAAATATTTTTTGTCATAGATCCCTCCTGAGGTTTCCCATCCCATACTACTTTTTTGTTGTTTCGAAAAGGATCTTTCTCATCTCTTATTTTCTTTTCCCTTTCCTTCTTTATTTCCTTCCTCTCCAGGAGGTCCATTAAGATTGAAAAAATCCATTAGGCCCCAAAGTCAAAGGAAGGAACTCATGGAGAGGCTGGAAGCCTTTTTCGTAGGAATCTTGACATCACCGTCTTCCTTTACCACATCAATGCTTTGAAGGCTTCCCTTCCTAGAAAACGAATTGAAGATGCTTCTTTGTGAAGCGAAGAAAATACAAAGCTCATTTTGATAGACTTTATGTATACTCGTTAGGTCTTTTGAAGAGGAAGTCAGCACAATTATCTTCTTGCCTCTTCTTCAGCTTCTTTAACTTCTCATATCACTATGAAACAGGAAGAGGAAGAAGACATTATTATTGACAGATCTCACGAATCTCTTCAGCAGTGAACTGGAACGAAAGATCCAAAGATGAATACACATACAGAAGTTCCTCATACAGAATGGTCTACTTCCATTAGCATCCTCCTTCCTAAATTATATATATCTTATATCTGATTTCATAAAGTCGTGTTTTATCTATTAAAATTAATAACTTTCAAATGATTCAACTTCCGAAGAAACTGCTTCTTTTTTCTGTCATCGTAATTTCGAAGATGAAAATTATATTGCAAAAATTGCAAAATATTAAAAGTGAGTAAAGAAGAAGGTGTTAAAATAAATATTTTCTTGGGGTAGATGGTATGGTACTGTGATTTTGCTCTTCTTCTGAACTGATGGATGAAAAAGTCAGTTAACTGTACTACCTATTATCCATTTATTATTATTTTGATACCGGATACAACAATGATGAGTAGCAGTTAACTTCATTAATAAGGTCTTCAGAGTTCACTCTATCGAACTTTTAATAATTTGGTAAAGTAGGAAGAAAACTCGTCCTCCGCCGGATCGTACTGCTTCAGAGTTCCTGAATCCTTATTCTTTAGAACACGTTCCTCTTTGTGTATATATGTACAGTTACTCAAGAAAAGGGTCTTCTGTGTGTAAATTATGTAAGGAAGTTCATAGCTGACCAAGGTGAAGTTTATACTTCATCCATTGAATTAAAGCATGACTGATAACTGTTCACTGCTCTCCTCTTTTTCATAGTATACTGTATAATTTTTTATACGGATTGGTTAGTTTGATAAGCAACAAGTTTCCCTACGGAAATTTCGATAGATTCCATTAGAAAATTGGTTTCCTTTGTCCGCATCTCTTCTTTCTGAAGCTTTAGAAATATTTCGGTTTGTAACTTTCCAAAGAAGGAAGTGATTGGTGATGGACTCCTCTGTCTTGGGGTTTGTATCTTGGGGCTAGGGCATTGGGCATGTAGGGATTCAGCAGCCTGGGAACATGGAAATTTTCAATGTGAAGAAGAAACAACAACAAAAAACTCTCTAAAATCCTGAGGTTACAGAATCGGAACCTTAAAAGGGGAAGTATCCATCCCTTCAATTCTTTGAAAAGAATCCTAGGGTACCTTTATCCTTTCCTAAGATTCCTGAGGCTCTATGAACAAGTTCTTTGTCCAGTAGAAAGTTAACTAATGCAAGGTGTGTCTCAAGTTCGCATTCCTTGTTTTTGCATGTCATACATGAAATCTCCTACGCAAGTATTAAAATGTTGCGTCTTCCACGAAATATAATAAAACAATATAAAATTTGTTGCATATAAATTCGCCTATAGAATTCTTATTTAACATTTGATTTCGTCATTAGAAATTTTCAGTCTTAAATCCGAGGAATGGTTTATTGTTTAAGAAGGAGCCTTGAGGAAGGAAGGACATAAGAGGGTGGGTGTTTTTCTTGTTAAATAGGATATGATTAGAGAGGATGATGATGATGGAACCGAAAAGGAAATGAGTCTTTATTTTATTCCTTTGTTTTGGATAGAAATAAATTTTAAAAGAGGGAACTACTACTAACTAAAGAAGAAGAAAAAATTCAGCATCTAGCTAGGATTTTTAGTAAGCTAGGCCACCCGCATCTGAGATGAAGATTTTTTTTTGGCCCTTATTATGAGATGTTGGACTATTCAGAGTAGAACTCAAGAAAAGAACTGAAATGATGATGATGAGGACTAATGTCGAAATCATTAACCCGTCAGGTAACAATGAGGATACAGGTGGGGAGAAAAAGGAAGACACATATTCAACCTTCTCTCTCACGTCAACCGACGATCCTCAGGTAAAAATTCTCATAGAAGAGGAAGAGGGTAGCAAAAATTTCCGGACGATTACGCTGCTACTGCTCCTGACTATAATATTTTTTTACTGTGTACTATGCCTTCTTCCAGAAGAAAATTGTCTTGAGAAGGAAGAAAATTATTTCCACATGGAAGTAATTTTCTCGTCAAGTTAAAAGAAAGTTGCCAATTTCCGCCCAAGATCCCGAACCTTCATTCCAATTTCTAAAAAGAACGACCAACCACATCCATAATTTCGTTGGAGAACCGAATCTTTCAATCCAATACGAAGTCCACTTACATGTAACAAGTCTTATGCCTTTTTATAGCACAAGCGTCAGACCGTGCGTACTTACGTCAGGCAATTTTTGCAAGACGAAAAACTTCAATAATTTTTTCTTTCTTTGTAAACCGGAAATTGGTTTCATAATTTCTTTACTTTATGTCATAGTCTTTCTTCATGAAAGCTTCTAGATTTTTTTTTTGTTTTACTAGCTCTGAGCAATATATATTTATTTTTTCATAACTACTCCCTGAACTGCAGTTTAATTAATGAAGCTCATTTAAAAAATAATGCATTATTAGATTCTAGTTTAATTTTATATAAAAAATATGATGAAAAGCTATTAAACTTCAGAATTATATTCTGTGGTTTCAGTATTTAGAAAGGTTAGGATAAACAATAGATTTATCATAATCTCTGACTTTGCTAATACTAGGACACTAATTTGGCATTAAAACTTTGAAAAAACACAAACACACATCATTTTAAACAAACATCCACTTTTGACGTAATATCCTAAAACTATATTTTAATCTAATTAGATCAGGAGTTAGTTTTATTATCATCTATTACTCACTTCCACAATATTGGGAATATAAAATAGTTTAACGAACTAAATCTAAATTCTATATAAATGTAACATATAAACTCACCTGTACACGAGGCGTTACTCAAGCTTAACAATTAATTCGGTTTAAAAATCCAATGACGCGTAAAGAGTTTATACAGTTCTTCTGTCAAATGAGAACTGTTTTATTTCAGAGAATCAGTGATGCACTTTTGTAAGAATTTGATTTGATTATATACTGATTATTTATATTGAAACTAAAGAACGATATTTGATTATCACGTTTAACTAGGTAATAGTTTTTGATTGATTAACTGGAACATGAGTCACTCAAATAAAAATCCCACACCTTTAATAGGGAGATAGGTGAAAAACAGATAACTATACTGTAGTTCCGGAAATTGAAATTATACTGTTCCTATTCCACCAGCTGAGTTATGAATAAATGTGTGATGCTGTAACAAAGACTGGGAGCTACTAAAGAATACCCGGTTAAGCCTAAAGGCTGAAAACTGAAATGAATCCGGACTCAGGAAAGAACTTGGAACTAGCAAGTGTGCATGAGCAGTAAGGTATAAACCTCAACAAATTTCCTTCCAAGCTCCTCGCCTCCAACGTTCAACGTATACGCTTGAGAATCTACCATCATTTTTTTCTTCAACCCACCACTTGTTCCGCTCCTATACCAAACTTTATACCTTTAGATGAAAACAAAAGGATTCCCTTTGGGTGCCAATACAATACTCTTATATAAATCCAGTAAAACCTTTCTTCTCAGAAATCATTAGAGGATTCATTAAGATTTTGTCACCTGTCTATCAATTTTTCTTTTATATTTCAGTTAAAACACGTCAAACATTTCTATGCTTAATCTTAAAAGAAATTTTGAAAGAGCTCATATGGGAAAAAAGATCCTTAATTTTTTTTGTTTCTCGTAAACGAAATTGAAAATTTGAAGAAAAAGTATAATTTCTGAACTTTTTATTTTTACCTTCTGATATTAATTAAATATTTTTGTATGCCTTAAGAGATTCGACAAAATAATTAAAACTGAATGAAAAATATTAATTTTGTTTTTGTAGAATTCTTAGTCACCAGTTACGGAACATAGGAAAGGTGAAACCAGAATTTCTTACGAGTAGATCTTTTGAAAAACAGGTAGGGTTGGAAAATACTGAAGTAATTTATTTTTTATGAGATCTTGGAATACAATGGAAGCCTACGTATTTGAAAAGAAGTAAAAAAAAGAAGAAAAAAGGTAGGGCTGGACTTCTTTAAACCTCTTCAGCTCACTTCCTTTCATTTTCCTTTGCAGACCGGAAATTCTTGAGCAGTGAAGCAGAAAGGAGTTCTTTTCTTATGCCCCATGGCAAAGGTAGTGTTTTTCCTTCATGATCATCATTTCATGTGATGATGACTATTCGACAGTTAGCTTCAAAACGGATAGTACTGGAGTCCTTTAAGGCCCCTCTGAGGTTCCTATCATCATCATCAACAACAAAAAAATACTCTGCGTTAAGATCTTTTAAGATTATACCTAGTGGAATCAACCATCCTTTTGAACGCAATGCTTAATATATCGGGATGAATTTCTCATTTTGTATAATTACATGATGATTACATCCCTAGAGTTGTTGAATGATTTTGTTAATATTAATCCAGGTTTAAAATGAAATAAAATTTCAATTGACAGAATATGTTATAACTTCATAAATCCAAATTGACACTTTTACTTTCAGTTAATAATGAAGAAGGGGTTAAGTGTAATGAAAATAGGTTTAAGGGGATATTGTTAATGATTTAACAGTACTTTTGAAATAAATAAGTCGCACGGTCATTGATCACTGTTAGATTAATGTTTTCTCAAAGTCCTAGAAACTCCTCTGTCATTCCATGCCCCCTCCTCCGTCCTACGGGACTTGGGTTTATGGATTTTGGTGTAAAAGTTCAGAAAAAAAGGTAAGGGATTCGTATCCTATTTAATTTAAAAAATGGGCTCATTCTTCTTTCTTTTTCTTTGAAAAGTTTTTATTCTGGAAGTTCTCAATTATTAGATACTAGGAAACAGTTTTCTACAACAACGTAAGGTTAGGAATAGGTTGGAGGAGGAAGGCATAAGTAAGTGGGAAGTTCGGGACTTTTTGGTTTTATTCATGATGGGATGTACAAGGGTAAGTTGAAGGGACGAAGAATAAGGGCCATCGCTCAATTGTTACATTCATAACAATAGAAGTCGTCTACGACTTTGGCGTCACCAAAAATTCAAAAGAAGAATAATATGAAAAAAAGAAAAGGAAAATCGAAGAGTGAAAAAAAGATCCCAATTCATTGTGGTTGGTGAGAAATTGAAAATTGACTCAATTTCACAAATATTCTTCAATACATTTTTATCAAAATATACTATTGAATTTTCAGTAGTTTAGTATAGTATGGATAGAGAATAATTTTCAATCTGGGAAAGCCATGTCGATCTTGAGATGCATGTAAGCAACAACAACGCAAAAGAGAGTGGAAATTCCGAGAAAGTTTTCAGTTTCTTGCTCTCCCGAAGAAGAAATGGAATGGAATCCAGCAAGTGTGTGTGAAAGTGAATATGATTTTCTAAAAAATTTAAAGATGAAGGGGGTAACGAAATAATTATCATCCTTAAAAAATAGTAAATGAATACTTCTCATCATCTGGTTTCTCTCGCTTCACACACTCACCCAAGAAGAACTTAAGATTTATCGTCTGGTCACAGATTTCCCAGTTAACAAAATCAAGGGAAGTAAAAATAACCCAACACACTGGAATTCAACTGGAAAAGTATATTTTTTATATCAGAGATTCTTTGAAAAACATTTGCATATTCTATTATAATTTTTTACATCTAATGAAAACATTATACTCGATCGAAATTCTGTTTGTTACCATTTCTTTGTCTGACACAACACAAAAGTTAATCAGGATATCTCATTAATCATTAATTGCATTTTTATAATCATGGGTTTACTAAGAAATTATTTGAATTATACTCACTCACAATCTAACAAAAACTTATTTTAAAATGTTTGTTTTCTCCAGACTGTAAAAACACATCTAAGTCAAAGAGTTATGAATTCCCTTGTGAGAGCTAAATCACATCCGGAATTCCATGAACTGAGTCAGTGGCATTCTTCAAGGGTCTGGAAAGTACATTATCTCAGAGACCCCCTCTGTACGAAGTAAGAAATCAAATTGAAAGGGTCCTTCGGAAATCTTTTAGAAAGGGAACCTTTTTTAACATTCTTCCTCGTCTTTCTCCCTCCAACGACTAGTTAAGAAGAGCTCCCTTGGATTTTTTCTTTCACTTGTGATTTGATCCGATATTATTTGAAGAAAGAAACACGTGTTGAAGGAAAAGCTAGTATCGTATTCCGAAATCCCAGGCAAGGAACAAGAACAAGAGTACCCGAAGAAACCAAGAAAAGGCCAGATTCCAACACGTATATGTTAAACTGAAATTATGTCTTCCACAGATACATCCCAAAGAACCAATCATGGAACTAAGAAAGTTCCCCTTTCGGTGATGATTGTGATGGAAAACGGGTTTATCTTACACTTGCTCCGAAATTCTTTACTAAAGAAACAACGAGTTCTAATTCTAGCGTGTGAAATTAAATTATAAATTAGGGCTTCACTACTGTGAGAAATTCATTCTGGGAAGCTAATCCAACCTGTTCCTTCCAATTTAAGATTTGCACTTCCGGTTTTCTCATACTTGTATCAAAATCTATTCTTTAAGAAGAAGCATGGGTATAAGGGTGAGGTTGCTTAGAATTAAGCAGTTGCTGAAAATGGAGAAAGGAAGGAGACACGGCTTTGCATCGAAGAACACAAAAGAATACACCCCATCATCATCTTCTTCTTCTACGAAGGAAGATGTGATGTGATACAATTAAGAGCGACACGCACGGATTTTTTTTTCAAATCATGCAATATTAGTATAGAAGAAATTAGTAAATTAAATTTTTTCTAAAAGAAAAATCGAGAGGAATATATTTTGTAGTGTTTTATTATTTTGATTTCAGGTAAAAATTGAAAATTATCATGAAATTAATAATACTGTTAAGAAAGAAGATGCAGATTTCTTGAGCTTTTGTAGAAATTAGGCTAGGAAATGAACAATAAGAGTCACTCAAGTGATAAAAATGTCTTTCCGTATTTTTTAGAGAGCTCTTCAGTGAATTCCGACTTTAGAGTATCCAAGCACCTGTAAAATTAATCATAATCAAATATAAAATAATTCATTTATAATGATGATGAGTTAAAGTTTTTTTTTCTATTTAATATAGAAGAAGTCCTCGAATAGAGAATAAAATTGTAAGCAAATTATTTTTTGAACAAGTAAAATTTTAACGATGTATAAAAATAACAATATACCCACCCTTGTTTAAGAAGACCATAAAATAAAATGAGAACTACTTACTTATATTTACATTTATGCAGTTCATTATTTTATTTTATGGTTAACTTATCATGGAATAATTTATGAGTAATTTGTCCAACCCCAAATATAACTAAATTAAAAGGGATTGACGATATAGTGATGGGTTTGACTGAATTAGGGTACTTTGTTCAAATGTCAAACACGTTGTAATTTTCATAAAAGGAGAACAACCCGTCAAATGAATACATTATTGTAATTTGTCATTTGTAAAAGTATGAGGATGGGCTCACCTTTTGTAGTATGGATTGGAGCGGTATTTTGCAATGTCAAGACTTGGAGCATGGGGCATATGGACAACAAAAGCGTTTGGAAGAACAATGAACTCGTATTCCTGTGCCTCCAACTCCATGATATGCGACACTTTGTTCCAACCAAAACCTACAAATCTCAGATCGTATTCAGGAATGTCTCGAGGAAGGACAAGGTACGGTTCAAAGTCAGGTTCCCATTTAACCTGTTGCAAATATGAAATATATTAAGAAATCATTATTAAAGTATAACATTGATTAAAATTATTAATTTGTGATTATAAATTTTACTGTCCTAGATTCTAAAATTAGACTTTGGACCTCATACTGATTTTCATTTTAAATCTTCTACCTGGTTTAATTCCTTAATTCCAACCACTACTATATTTTGGGGGTTTTCATCAAGTTAGCATGACAGGGATCTTCCTTAGTTGAAAATCCGTATATAGAAACTTTCCTGCCGTGAAGAAACGTGATGTTTTGGGCTAACCCTTTTCCAAGTATTACAAAAGAAGCGGACTAGAAAAAATCCCATTATCATCATCTTCAATTTCTGAGACAAAACTTAAAGGAGTCCTCCTAGTTTTTATTTTACGCTTCGTCGCTCCTAAACACTTCCTTTCATCCTACATTTTAAGGAAGCATGAAATATTCCCTCTTTTAATCCCATGCTTTTGAAATTATTTATAATTTTTACCCAAAATTCAATCCCTCAAATATCTGAAGACCTAATCAATAACTTATTAACCCCTTCGTATTCATTACCTTGTAAGGAGTTGTAGCAGATCTCCATTTAGGATAATTTGTTGGTTGATGACCTTTAGCCCACACGTGGTAACGGAACGTAAAAAGATCACCGACATCCAACATTTTTAATAATTCGGCTTTGCTTGTTGGAAAATTCAACCTGTATCTCAATGATTCGAAAGCAGGTACAACAAGGGCCTGTAATATAAAAAATATTTCAGAATCTAATATTAATTTCTTAATATCAATTTACTTTTTTCCCTTGTTCCATCTTAAGGTCAGAAATTACATGACGAAGTGACTGATATAGGCCGTTCATAGGTAGGAAGTCAATGTCAATTAAGAAGACGTAAGGAGTGGAAGCTTGTCTTAGGGCAATATTTCGTAGGAAATTAACGGGATATAAATTCTAGAGAAAATATTTCATTACTTTTATTTAACTTAACTTATTTTTAAAAAGAGAATCTTACGCCTTCCTTATAGACAATATGATAACCAATGTTCTTTCGCTTCGATAGCGTCTCACAGCTTAATATAAAACTAAGAAATTGTTGCGCTTCAGTATCTGACATGTACAAAGCTAAACTAATTGGACCTATGAAAGAAATTGGTGTTTAATTTTAAGTGACTATTTTTAGTATTAGGATATTATTAGATACCTTCCCAGTGTTCGGCGAGTGATTGGATCATTTGAAGTCGGTCCATTGAAAGTTGAGCTACGAGAGTTACATCGTCTGGAGAATCCACAGTATTTTCATAATCCAGGTAGAAAAGGTGAGTTCTATAGGTGGTGTACCTAGCGGTGTAAAAATCGTAACACGGATCGTTTTCATTCATCTGCATAAATCAAGAACCTCAATGAGTGAAAAGGTGAGACAAGCAGGTAAGAAAGGGAAACCTGTTCAATGGCAGAAGGAAGCAGGACTGGAGTTGAAACTGTTTCTGCAGATGAATTACCAATACATCCAAATAATTCACGACGAAGAAGATTCCCATCGTATTCAAGAAATGTAAGATGAAGATTTCTGAAGAACTCCGCATGCTTGTTTTTTACACGAAGTTTTTTAGGAGAATTCCAATGTATCACCTTATTTTTAAAAAATATTTAAAATAAAATAAACAATATTGTGGAAATCGTAAGTAGTGCTTACTTTTAGATCGATGACTTCGGCATAACATGATTCACTCCTTGTGTTGTCCGACAATTGCACGTTCCACTGGCATGGGATTTCGTGTAAAATGTGCTTATTTTGAGTTATCACAGCATTAAAAATATCTTGATCAGCTAAAGAAGTTGAGAGCATAGTTTGAAGGTCTCTCTCAGCAATCATTCGCCAAAGATAAGTCCAATTCATTTTTCGAAGCTTGGATAGGTCCATTAAAATGACGCCTTTCGATATTATAAATTTGAATAAATTCATATGCAACAGAAATATTATTTAATTAACCTGTATTGTATCCTCTTCCCAAAGCTGGCCAAGGCCTATGATTTTTCCATAGTTTTCCCAAATACCAATCACTTTGGTTTTCTACAAGTCCCAACGCCTAATAAAAATATATAAATATAATAATTTTACAAATAAATTAACAATATTTAATTGTTTTTTACTTCTTCTTGTTTCATTTTATGAAAGAGAGACCAAAGTTGAGCTATGTCCGTGGCAAATGTAACATCAGTGTCCAGAATGATGACTTTACTAAGGGTTGAAGGAAGCGCCCTTGGAAGTGTTAATTTTAAAAGTCCGTATACACCAGAATAATGTTTGTTTGGAATCCAGCTTACTTCGTCGAGAACAGAATCAGCCAAATAGAAACTGTAATCCACTAAAAATCAATTAGAAGGGAATTTGTTGATTAATTTAAATGGCTATACGAAAGCAAACCTTTTATTCATGAAATTTGAAAAATGGAATTTAAGTGTATGTAAAATTAATTATTTTTAATTTCACTTTTTAAAAAGTTTTAATTCTTAGCTTATTAATTATTCCTTCTTGTTAATTTTATCTTTGGAAATAAATGAATTTTTCATATATTTTGTATGCGTTTCGGACTTACTTTGTGGAATGTTCCAAGAATTAAATAAAGTTTTGAGTATCAAATGTGCTTTGGCGTCTCCCATTACATGTAGATGTAGAGTATTTTTACGATAAAACAATATTGACTTAATAAGAGTTACAACAGATCGACTGGAATTATATCCAGCGCAAACGATGGCAACATGAATAACTTCACATTTCCCAACACCAACTTCATCTCCCTAAAATGTATAATGTATTTTAGAACATTTTAATGTTGAGAACAAAATTTTTGTGAATTTTTAAGTACCTCAGTTTTGCGAATTTTCATTTCAACAGATGAATCGGCTTTATTAAATGGATGTTGAACTTTCAAGATGCCTTCAACAGCCTTCAAACTTTTTAGATTGGTCCCTTGATTTCCTCCAGCAGAAACTTCTCTCCATGCCAAATCCAGTGTTACTCCTTGTGGTACTTCTAGAAATTCAAAAAATTTCATAAAAAATTAAGACTTTTTATTAAATGAATAATTTGTCTTTCTTTAAATTAACATTTATATTTATTGCCATAGTTAAGCCCTTAATCCATTCTTAAGAATGAATTTCATGAGAAGGTAAAATTAATGAACCTTTGATACGATTCTTTCAACGATAAAGTTTTAACCTTGAGATGTTGTGATGATGATATCTTTTGTATGATACGTTTATAATAATTCATCCATAATTCAGTAATTACTCTTCCTGTTTCATTCTAAAACTTCTTTGTTACTAAAGCACAAAAAATTAAGACTTATTTGCAACGCCTTAAAAGTTAGAACTTCTTTTTCTTCATTAAATGTGACTGCAAATATATCCCTCCCATAACATTTTTAACTATTTTTAGGAATCTGGTTCTTTAAAATTTAGGAAATTAGCTGAACAGAACAATTAAGCATTTTATGATACATTTCTTATCATCATCTTACGAAAACTATAAAAGAAATAATCAAAATCTTTATAATAAACTCATTTGATGATGGTTTAAAAAACAATTATGAAAAATTAAAAATTAAATAATTCTTTTCAATACTAATTCAGTTTTATAACAAAGCTTTTTAATATTAAGTCAGTAACCCGATAATTTCTAGATTCTATTCAATTTGTTAAAGTTAACTAAAATAAATGCATTTTTATGTGAAAAAATTCTTCAGTAGAGATTACTGAAATATTTTACTGGATTCCAATAATACAATTTTTAATGCATAAAATTCTTGATTTAAGACAATATATCTGAGCTAAAAATGATTTATTCATAATAAAAATATTTTTTAAATGAAATTAAATTATCAAACAAACAGTTTGAATTTGTTTAATGCAAAAAAAAAGTTACAAAAGGAAATGGCCTGTCAGGCCGAATTGTTATTAAGTCTAAAGTTTTACTAATATTTATCTTGCATTTAAAATAATCAAAGTCTTTAAAATTAAACTCATTATTTTGAGGATGATTAATTATTGATGATTTAAAAAATTAAAAATAAAATAATTTTTTTTTAAATTTAATATCATGCCAGCAAACCCGATAATGTCTAGATTCTATTCAATTTGTTAAAATTAAAAATTTACTAAAATACAAACATTTTTTGTGAAAAAATTCTTCAGTGTAGAGATGCTGAAATCTTTTATTGGATTCCAATAATAACAAGACAATGCATAAAATTCTTGATTTAAGACAAGATATCTGAGCTAAAAATGATTTATTCATAATAAAAATATTTTTTAAATGAAATTAAATTATCAAACAAACAGTTTGAATTTGTTTAATGCAAAAAAAAAAGTTACAAAAGGAAATGGCCTGTGCCGGGTTTGGAACCGGCGGATTGTAATTTAAAGGTAACAATGACTGAGCTAACAGGCCGAATTGTTATTCACTCTAAAGTTTTACTAATATTTATCCTACATTCACTACAAGAAGTATTGGATATCCCTCATTGACTTAACCCTTCATCAGCTTCACATGACAGTGCAGGGCCGTCAAAATAATTATTATGAAACATTTTAATCAAAGTACTGAATGCTTTTAGAAAACAATAATGGCTTACCTTAAGCAATAATAAAAATTTACATGTGAATCATAATGTCAAGTTTTTACCATTGTCATTTGGATTATTCAAACTTTAATTAGAAATTCTGCTCAATGCTAGAACGCGAAAATAATTGTGATTTGGACTGCTTTGCTCTTTCAACTAACTTCTCCTCTGCCACCTGTTGACAAAAAGAGGTCGAAGGTCGAATGGTTGTTTAACGTTGATTGATAATGATAATTGAATGATCATCATGAAAATAAATGAAATGATTCTTTTCTCCAACAAACAGCAACAACGCTTTATCTTTAACAATTTATATCTTATTTAATTGTTAATCATAAAATATTCAATATTAGGCTATTCCAGCATTCAATAATTAAAAAAGTGCAATTAAGAACAACGTAAAATATTATTTGTATTGTAACTCAAAAATTAACAACAGCCAATTGAGTTATCAATTGAATGATGATAACACCACTTTATATAGATTAATTCTATAATTATTAGGTTATGTTTTGGAGATGTGTGCTAGACAAGGTTAAATATTTGTAATAAGCATTTGTCAATTTAAACTGCAGGGATATGAGTTTTACAAGACGCATGTGTTCCCAAATTGGATCCATTAAACAATTTAAGGTAAAAGTTTTCCTTGTGACTTTAATTTATATATTTATTTTTACAACTTATGTTCATGTATGAAGAATCCATGGAATCCGGCATCAAAATATATGGTTTTGAACAAAAATTTTACGACAGAAATCCTTAACAAAGAAATACTAGCAAATTCAGCTATTTCTAAGAATAATGCGGAAAAACGGCCTTTGGCTGTTATATTCTCTTGGATCTTGGCCGATAGACGTCATGTTTTAAAAGTATTTAAAATTAATAAAATAACTAATTTATTTTTAAAGTAATGTTTTAAAATTTCATAAAGTATGAAAGTTTATATGCCAATCAAGGGTTCGATGTGGTTAGAGTAGGCATTACTCCATGGCAATTGTTATTTCCTCTGTCAGGATCACAGGCTAGTTCAAAATTATTAAAATTTATTTAAATGGAAGATGACTTTATAACTTTTTGAATTTTAATAAACAGGTAGTTGCAAAGAACTTGATAGAGTTCCTCACACAGCGTATAGAATATGATCATATAATCCTTCATGGATTTTCAGTTGGGGCTCAAGTTTTTGGAGATGTAAGTTAAGTAATTAATGTAAAGTTTGACTTTCTTACTAAAAGTTCAAACCTGTAAAAGGTATACACGTTGTATAGGTATTGACGTTATTGGAAAATGATTTAAAGAATCAGCAATTGATAATTGATCGTATTGCGGGACAAATCTGGGACTCTCCCGTCTATTTTGAGGTAAGACAACAATTAGCATACTTTAATGTTGATTACAGTGACTCTGCTTTCACTAAAATCCAACACTTTCTCTTTTCTTTTTCTACTCTACACTATTTTGATTTTCTTTCTTCGTCTCTGTCCAAACCAAAATAACTAGCGACAAATTATTTATTTTGTTTATTAGAATTTATAACACTAAATTTAAATTATTAACCGACGAAGGAGGTATATGCGATCTAAATGTCTGTCCGTCCGTCCGTCCGTCCGTCTGTCTGTCCGTCTGTAAACACGATAACTCGAGAACGAGTTAACGGATGTTAACAAAACTTGGTATTTAAGCATTTGAGGTCATAACTGAGATCAAGTTCAAAAATGAGCAAAATCGGAGCAGTCCTTAAGGGACTTCTCCTAAGGGCCCAAGCGAAATAGTTTAATTTTTCACTACTACTTTTACTATTTCACTACTACTTTCACTATTTCACTACTACTTTCTCTATTTCACTACTACTGTCACTATTTCACTACTACTTTCACTATTTCACTACTACTTTCACTATTTCGCTGCTGCTTTCACTAGTGAAAGTAGTAGAGACGATTAAGCATTACACTATTTTAGTATTTATATTTTAATATATTTAATTATTATTCGTCGGTTTGCATAATACTGTTGTACGGTTTATTTGTTTTTTTAAAACAAAATAATTTTTTTAATCAATTGCTTCTTAAAGAAATACGCTCGTTCTTAAAGAAATTTTAAAGATGGGACATGAGATGAGATACACCAAACGATAAATATATTGTAGAGAATGTAGAAATGCAAGGAAACTGTTGATTTTTAGTGACAAATGGTTACCATATGCAGATCCCGGAAGGAAATCGAAGACTTTCTCAAGCACTTTTTAAAAACAGTTTGTTGCGAAAAAGTTTTGAGAAATATCTGGGGTAAATATTTATTTCTATTCTAAAATATTTACAAATGTATTTTATTTTTATAAATCCTTTAAATAATCGACTTTCAGATTCCATTTGCGTATCTTTCATAATGTTGCAACAAAACATTACTTAAAATCAGCGTCATGCTTCCAGAATACTCAATTGAAGTCTCCTGCACTGATTTTCTGTTCAGAAGATGATTCGATGCAAAATCTTGAATCAATTCATACATTCATTAAAAAATGGAAACACGCCGGAATTCCAGTATATTAAAAAAATCTTAGTTGTAATTTGTAAGAAGGTTTTTAATAATTTCATTGCAGGTTACATTAAAATGCTGGATGAGTTCACCACATGTTACCCATTTTCAACATCACCCTCAGGAGTATAAAAAGGAAATGAAAACATTTCTTGACAAACTAGGGCTATTACGCTTTCCTGAAAAGTTTAATTAAAAAGTGTAATGTAAAATTAATAATTTATTAAAAAATGAATGAAAAATTCTATGCTAACCCTTCCTTTGTCTAATTCTGAATGTTAAGTTCTGTTAGCTATATAATACTTACCTTTTGGTCCTATCCTATTAGAAGGTTTATGGTACTTGTTAGTAATTTGATCCGCCATAC